>JALPQI010010064.1:0-39676 GCA_025490895.1 Thaumatotibia leucotreta | reverse complement strand
TGCCGCAGCGCTGACACAGCGCTGACAGCAAGGCGGTTTCCTTAGTGAATAACACCGCAGGCAGTAGGTAATAGTCGCAACTAGTTGTATTACCCTAACTTAACATATTATTTTATGACTAGTAATAATTACCATAGAACTCGTAAAATAGCCCGGTAATAAAAGACCCCAATTGAAACAACCACTACTCTTGGTAATAAATGTAAATTTGACCTATTTCGTTGCGAATAATGTGGTTTTTACTACTATAAAACCGCAATTTGCGTTTGAGTAATATAATAGCAGAATTCGACAAATTACCAATATTATTTTACTGTACGTATTTTAACGAAATAATTTAATGGAATTAAATGTACAAATCCACTATAATGTGTAAAGATGTCCAAAAATATTTATTATTTATTTTTATTTAAAAAAATGTAGAAAGCTCAATTAAATTTGACAAATTACTCATAATTATATATTATTATTATCTTACTACTTGGTCAGCTCATGGTCCCGTTTTATCTATTTATCGTGCTACGCGTCACTTTCGCACTTTTATACTTGTTAGAACCTGACGGCAACGCCGACAAACGATTAGACGCGGTACCATCATAAGTACAAGTGTATGCAACATAATTAACTAGGCAAAAAACTAAAATACCTTAATAAACTGTTGAATATTTTATTACGTGGGAGGACATTTTTAATAGTACATTGTGCATCAAGGAAGGTAAGTACGGAATCACTAACGAGAGTGTTAGGAGCCCGACGCCGCAGGAGGAGGGCTTTTAATGACTCGAGTTAGTATTCCGCTTACCGACCGTGATGCATACAATGTTTTTCATCACACTTGCCGAAAAAAAAACATTTCTATTACTCCCACAATGTCGTATTTCTATTACTCCCAAGAGAATTTCACTAGTCTATTGCTCCCGCTACGCATGCAAGCAATGGCGCGCTTAGACAGCAAGTGTAATGAAAAATTCATTTTTTTATCTAGGTTCACGGTACGTTCTAGGTTACGTTTCAAAAAACGTAATAAGTAGGTACAAAACCTGTAAATTCACAATAATGTTAAGGGTGATAATAATATGCATTTAAATTATGTAATGCGACATGTAAAATAAAGTTACGATTTATTTATACTCAGTAAATACCATTTTCTAGAAATTTCATTCTTTACCAATATTCTGAAGACAAAAAGGTACCTCTGCCTTAAATAACCTTAATCGTATTTGCTTGACATATAACTGACGGTCGAAACATATCGATAAATAAACATCTTGTTTTTCTGTTACTACAAATAACTCCAACTTACCAATTTCTATTACTTCTCGTTGAATAAAGTCGTATCTGACTACGAATTAAGACAAGATATGTCTTTATTGTTTTAGAAACTTTCGTTCAACATTGTATTTGTCCGAGCTAACTATATTTGATTTTCTTTGTAAAAGAGATTATTATAATAAAACCTAGTGAACTTCGGCATTAAAGACGATTTCAGTTTCACCCAAACTATTGGCTGGTAGTAGGACCTCGTGCAGGGTCCGCCCGGATAGCTACCACCGTCTTACCCGTTAACCTGCCGCTAAATAGCAGTGTTTGCACTGCCGTGTTTCGGTTTAGGGGTAAGATAGCCGGTGTACTTACTCGGTGTACTTACTGGCATAGATAGAGGCAATCCATCTAAGTTCTCAGGGTAGGCAGCGCATAGGCGATTTTTTGGTCACTATGTCCATGGGCCTCAGTTCCTGCTTTCCATCAGGTGGGCTGAGAGCTCAGTCGTCTACCTTCGTCACATAAAAAAAACCATAGAAAAATGCCTAACACATAGAATAAAGTGTCCCCATTTTACAAATATGCCAAAACTTGTGTCAAAAATATATTTAAAGCAAGCTTCATTAAAACTGATACAATCAGACATCAATCTACATGTGGAAGCATTTTTACAGAGAGAGAGGAACGAGAATGGAGAAAGAGAGAGAGAGAGAGAGAGAGAGAGAGAGAGAGAGAGAGATAATTCAAGGTCAAATTCAAAATTCATTTATTCACGTAGGATTCTACAATCACTTTTGCGTCGTCAAAAACTTAATAATAGTAATACGATAGGAGCAAGAATAGAGAAAGAGGGGGATAGAGAGAGAGAGGGAGAGATAGAATAGGGAGTGAGGGTGATAGAGAGGCAGGGACAGAGAGAGACAGATAGGAGCAAGAATAGAGAGAGGGGGATAGAGAGAGAGGGACAGAGAGAGATAGGAGCAAAAATAGAGAGAGAGGGGGATAGAGAGTGAGGGAAAGAGAGAGATAGGAGCAAGACTAGAGAGAGAGGGACAAAAAGAGAGAGATCTGATTAATTTGGTGTCTATACCACTGAAAGGGTCAAACAATACTTATCGGCTTGCTAAGTTAGTAGACGTTTATGAATACGGGGTATTTTGTTCGTCTACAAATAATAAGTGGCGTTTTTCCGTTTTCGAGTCGTTGCCTGGGGTGGTTTATGTAATTAATTATGGATTACATTTTCCCCAAACGGTAATTGTGATTTAAAGAAGAAGAGGAGAGCGATTAATGATAATGAACGTTCAACGCTTAGGTAATTTACGATAATGTCAAAAAGAGAATACACTTTGCGAGGAAGTAGTAGTTTTTACTTCGAAATTCAAATAGTTGCACGTTTACACGATGCCTAAAATTTCTTAAATAGGTAACCGTAAAACAGGGAAAACAAGTAAGAACTTTATATATTTTCTTCCAAATAAAGAGATAAAAACGAATGTGCAAAACACTCATTAAAAGCTGTATTACAAACCTGGCAATTTCCCTACATTTACCTCATGCGTTTACAGAGTTTCTGTCTAACTAAAATAAATCTGGCGTTGTAGTTAACCACCACAGAGTTATGAAAATTTCTAAATTTGAAATAGATAATAAATAAATAAGGTATGATATTATTCAATCAGCAGAAACAGTTCCTTGGCTCTTCAATTAAGTTAACATTTTGGATTATAAATATTGGATGTCACATCCAATATTTATAATTTATATACATAGTATTGAGTAGTGTGACTACTGGGGAAATAAAATAAGTAAAAAAAGTTTTAAATTAAACGGTTTTAATTGCACCAAAAACTAGAAAATAAAAATTAGTTGTAACTAACCGTAGATGCTACTTTCTGTAGATAAGTCACGTGAAACTATTATCACTGTAGTCTTCCCAAGTCAGATGCTGAAAGCCACGTTTAGCCTCTATGTCAGTGGATTAAGCGTTACCTAATCGGAAACTTTTACCAAACTGAAATAAAAACGTGGGGCGTACGCAATTGTAATTAAGTCACTATAGTTATTTAAGAACACACATACGAGTATAAATAAAGATAGCAATAGTGTAATAAGTTTTGTTCTGGCCTTGATAAAAGTTATTTACCTCTGTTGGAGCAGATGGATGATTAATTGCAAAATTAAAGCTACAATTACATAGTTTGAACTTGAATGTTTCTTTATAATAACGCCCCACGTTTTTATTTTAGTTTGGTAAAAGTTTCCGATTAGGTAACGCTTAATGCACTGACATAGAGGCTAAACGTGGCTTTCAGCATCTGACTTGGGAAGACTACAGTGATAATAGTTTCACGTGACTTATCTACAGAAAGTAGCATCTACGGTTAGTTACAACTAATTTTTATTTTCTAGTTTTTGGTGCAATTAAAACCGTTTAATTTAAAACTTTTTTTACTTATTTTATTTTCAAGCTTTTAGTGCAATTGTTAACGTTAATTTCCGATAGTATACCTACTTATATAGATCAAAGATGTTGTTTGTAATATGCAATACAATTATGCATGCTAGCGTTTAACTCTCGCGCTTTAATCACGACACATATGTAAACGTATTGGACATTATTTTATGTGTAACGAGCGGGAATCCCTGCTGAATAGATATTTTTAGAAATCCGACACAAAAAAATGTCAGCTTGAATGCTCGAAGTGTCTCAAATGGACGTGTTATTCATACAATACCTTAAATAACAGAGATCTGACAATAAGGAATATATCAATCAATTTGATTTATTGAGAAAATCAAGTTAATATTTTTATATTGTACTCATTATACAAGTCGAATTTCGAGACTATAAAATATGAACTCATACTTTCAGTCGACAAACCGGAGGACCGCAGGTCTGACGGAAAGTCCCACGCGAACCGAGGGCCCATAGGGTCAATCCATGCAGTCTATCAACCGGAGGACCATAGGCTCGACGCACTATGGCAAGCACTTCGTGAAGCGGAGGGACTCACACTCTCTATCTATCAACTGGAGGACCACAGCTCCGAGTGCACGTACTACGCAAACCACCTTCGCTGTCAGTCTATCAACCGGAGGGCCGCAGGCCCGACGGCACGCCCTACGCGAACCCAAGGGGTATACTCATACTTTATGTCTTATCAACCGGATGACTGCAAGTCCAACGGCATGCCCTACGCGACCCTCTCACGCTGTCACTATCAGCTGGAGGGCCGCAGGCCGGACGGCTCGCCCTATGCGATTCACTCACGCTGTCACTCTATCAGATGGAGGGCCGCAGGCCCGACGGCTCACCCTACGCGAACCACTCACGCTGTCACTCTATCAGCTGAAGGGTCGCAGGCCCGACGGCTCGCCCTACGCGATTCACTCACGCTGTCACTCTATCAGCTGGAGGGCCGCAGGCCCGACGGCTCACCCTACGCGAACCACTCACGCTGTCACTTTATCAGCTGGAGGGCCGCAGCCCCGACGGCTCGCCCTACGCGACCAAATCACACTGTCACTCTATCAGCTGGAGGGCCGCAGGCCCGACGGCTCACCCTACGCGAACTACTCACGCTGTCACTTTATCAGCTGGAGGGCCGCAGGCCCGACGGCTCGCCCTACGCGACCCACTCACGCTGTCACTCTATCAGCTGGAGGGCCGCAGGCCCGACGGCTCACCCTACGAGATTCACTCTATCAGCTGGAGGGCCGCAGGCCCGACGGCTCACCCTACGCGATTCACTCACGCTGTCACTCTATCAGCTGGAGGGCCGCAGGCCCGACGGCTTGCCCTACGCGCTCCACTCACGCTGTCACTCTATCAGCTGGAGGGCCGCAGGCCCGACGGCTCGCCCTACGCGCTCCACTCACGCTGTCACTCTATCAGCTGGAGGGCCGCAGGCCCGACGGCTCGCCCTACGCGCTCCACTCACACTGTCACTCTATCAGCTGGAGGGCCGCAGGCCCGACGGCTCGCCCTACGCTATCCACTCACGCTGTCAGTCTATCAGCCGGAGGGCCGCGGGCCCGACGGCTCGCCCCACGCGATCTACTCGCGCAGTCAGTCAATCAGCTGGAGGGCCGCCGGCCTTTCGGCTGATATGATGATGATGATAATAATGAAATCCGTATGTTTCTACCAAATATCTAAAGCAGTACTTCAAAATCTACATATTGCTAAACCTAGCGGTTGTGGCAGGCAGTAACACTGGAGTATCAGATTTGAGGAGTTGGAAGTACCTATTAAATTCGCATGTTTCTACTTAATATCTAAAGAACTTCTTTAAAATCAAGATATCGATAAAAGAGATAAATTTATTATTGTGGTTATTGTGGGCAGTACTGCTGCATCAGGAGTGAGGAGTTGGAAGTCAAGATCAGGCTGTTAGTATTTGCTTATGCCTAACATGCCATACTTTCATTTTCACGCGTCTAACACTCTCGGTTAAGGTAAGCAGTACGTCTGCAGCATCAGGCTTTGAGGATACAAGGATACAAATATTATAATATTGCATTGTCATGGGGACTTGATAAGAGTTCCAAATTTTATTGATTTCTGTGCAGTAGAAGTGGTCGAAAAATCGATCACCAGATTTGAAGCATCGACGACAGTTGATACGCGGTGAAGTTAATAAAAACCGTTTAAAAATAAAACGCACATATCAAAATATTTAGTTAATAAATAATTTGATTTGTGTTTTCACAATAAGTTTACATTTTGGTGTTTTATTTTGTATGAAAAAATGAAACAAATGAGTAATTTTCAATAACATTAATAAAAATACATATTATGTTAAATAGGGCATTTTCTATTTTTTTTTTCAATTATTTGAGATCATATCAAAAATACGCGCTTTATTGATAGCTCATATTCAAAACGCTAATATCTTTACACTTGCTCCAACGTGGTATGCCTTAGAGATTTCAACCAATTACAGCACTCATTTGCATAGGTACTTTATTTGTACAGTTTGAGCAACGTTAGCTCAATTCAGATCTCAAGAAAGGGCATAAAATATACTGAAATTGAAGGCATCTGGTAACAAAGGATGCCCATACATTTAATGTGCCTTCATTTTCCAAACAACTCCAAGATAACAGCGCCGCTATACTTACGTAACCTCGTATCTGCTACACTTACTTGATGGGAAAAGCACCCATATTCTGAGTGAAATAAAGGCGACATTTCTGTGAATTGATGCTTTAGTTCCGAAGTTGTGTTAGTGTAGCGACGATAGTTGGCTTGAAAAAACAAGCCGGCTTCTATTGTAATCAAAAGCTACGATAAATGTTTCTATGTCAAAATCAGCATATATGCTAATGATTTTGGTAAAATAATATTAATACTTCTTATACGTACTATTTACGATAGGAAATGAGCATTATCTACAGCTTTGAAAGCCTAACCAAGATGCCATTTTGAAATCGTATACGATAAGCGATAAGGCACGCAATAATTAAATGATGAAATAAATACAGTAGTATACTTATCGTATGGCATCTATATTAGCCGTGTGGTGACGGCAATAAGAATAAATTTGTCTCCACCCCAACTCCTCCTGCAGGTGTCGTAAGAGTCGACTAAGGGATCGAAGTGTCACTGACTATTATTTGATAAAAGATTGATGATGGGCAGCAGCGTCATCATAGTGGACACATTGCTGCGATCGCCAATCCGCTTACCCAGCGTGACGATTATGGGCATTTACCTCCTAATGCAAACTTATACGCATAGTTAATAGGAGAGGCCTACGTCCAGCAGTGGACTGAGATAGGCTGATGATGTAATGTGAGACGATAAGCGATATGTCACACAATAATTAAATGATGACATTAAAACAGTGGTATACTTATCGTATACGATTGCTGTATGGCATCTTGGCAAGGCTGCTGATAGTTTTCCGGCATTTATATTGTTTTATGATTAAATATAGTAGATTACATGCCAAAGCCGTTTAAGTGGAAAATGTCTCGGATGACATGTAATTGTACGACATGTAACAACAAACGTGTGATCTGAGGCTTTCCCATTTAACGGCCAAGGTGTGTATATTATTTTTCTGCTCAACGGAGCCGGCAGGCGGCAACTTAGTTTAGCGCAGCGGCCGGCAAAGTACTGTTTGCTGGCCGGAGAACAGAAAAAGAACATTATCTGCAAAAAAAGATGAGATATGAACGTTTCGAATTCTATAATTTACCACGAATTACTCATAATCCGCATACCTATCATAAGGAAAGGAATTTCTCTGTTCTGTGTAATGTGGCCATACAGGGTGTTTCTACTGAAAAGCTGTTATTATGATTTCGATAACAAATGTAATATTTCATATTAGACTGACTTTTTCCTTTGTATTTTATTATTAATGTTGATACTGATAGTAATATTGATGACATGTTGATTGTTGATTCTTAGTATTAGTCTGACATTTTTCTGGTATTTGTATTGTATTTTTTAATGTATTTGTGCTTGCTACTTGATAATACTGTGACTTCTTAATCTGGTTATATTTGTTGAATTTGTGACTTTTTAACGAAAAATGTCTGTAATTCTTTGCCACACCCTTCAGGGTTCATGTATTATTTATGCACATACTTGTATAAATAATATGTAATCATGATTGCAAATAAAAAAATAATTAAAAAAAAAACACTGGCTTCTTATTGTATTTGTTACGTATTTTTTAATGTTATGTTATACTTACTACCGTAAAAGCCCTTTAGTGACCTTAGTATAACAAGCTTCAATGTGACAACTTGTACTGACATTATAATAAAAGTATAGCCTATCTGAACTTTTGAATTGAGTGGGAAGACACTTAAATATTCGTTACATGGATATACAGTATCAGCCAATAATAGGTACTGAGTGTTACATGCATGCAATTTTGAAAAACCTGTTAAGATGGTCTTTCTGAACAAGGTTTCCTATGGGACCTATGTAAAAGTCGCGAAATAAAAATTACGGTTTTCATACAGATCGGTACAGAAGTGTTCATGATTTTCAGTCTCGTTTCATTATTATGTAAACACATTTGTATCAGTCTGAAATAATGTATACCTACATATTAATGAACTCGAACTGTACTAGTCTTAAAAAAATAAAGATTTTCATATGGGTCCCGAAGGAAACCTTGTTCAGAAAGACCATCTTAACAGGTTTTTCACAGTTTGTATCACGACTAATGTAACACCCGGTACCTATTTATATCACATTCGTGACTTTTTGTATGAGGGTGTATAGAGTAAGCGACACATGTTCGCATGTAGATAGCATATTATTTTGGTACCTACGTTTCCAGAAATTAATGATGAATATTGCAATTAAGTATTGTAAATAACAATGGAAGACACAGAATATTGCTAAAAAGATGTAGTAAAAAATATAACCTTCATGAAAAAACGACTACATTTTGCCAAGTTTTTTCATCGCTACCGTAAGGTGAGAAATGTGGGAATCACTTACAAATATAAACAAAAGTTCTACTGAAAAAATCTGAATGTGAAATATTAATGGCCGATACTATAGACTAAATCCTGAGTAATTTGAAATAAATTTATTCTAGTAGGAGTTTCAACTGAAAATAAGCCCTTCTGGAATGATTTGAATAGTGACATTAACACTAATAGTACCTAGTTAAACTTTTATACTTGCCTATGACCTTATTGTTTCAAATGCCACCAGTTATGTACTTACATTGGCTAGAACTCTGTTCAAGATAACATGGTTAATATTTTATCAGGTAATGCTGAATAGTATTTACTCCTGTGAATACAAATGATGGACAAAGGCACTGGTCTCATCGCGAGCTACTAAGCTATGAACTATCGGCTATAAACACTAACAAAAGATACGCACTCCCGTGTAAATAAAAGAGACACGGCGATACTCGCCCGGCGGTGATAGCTGATAGCTGGGCGAGAATCGCCGTGTCTCTTTTATTTACACGGGAGTGCATATCTTTTATTCGTGTTTATAGCCGATAGTTCATAGCTTAGTAGCTCGCGGTGAGATCAGTGCTTAACCTAAAAGAAAATACTAGATTTCTAAACGTACTTTTGATTTAGGTTACTTTTGTTTAACATGGCGATTGGGTCTGGATAAAGCTCTTCAAATATTACTATGGAGTCGAGCAGTCTTCAACTTAAAAATGTGCGGATTTCACGCGAAAATAATTTCAGTATTTTTTTCGTTCAACAAAATGTAATACCTACTACATTGTATGAATAAAATTTATCTCTGTTAGTATGGTGTATAATAATAACAGCTATTTCAAATAAAAAAAGATTTCATCACACTTGCTGTCTAAGCGCGCCATTGCTTGCATGCATAACGGGAGTAATAAAAAGTGAAATTCCCTAGGGAGTAATAATAATAATAATAATAATAATAATAATAATAATCCATTTATTTTCAGGCATCGAAGGCCCATAGATACATACCTTACAAACTAACATACATATTAACATAAATTATTAATCTAAGTTATTTTGGCGACATAACAGGAAGTCTCTGTTTCGTCGCCTGATCCGGCGTAGGATTTGGCAAACTCCCACGGAACCGCCGAAACACTACCCCCTTCGGCCAGAAGTCGGCGCTTGCGATGGTGTCCTGCAGCGACCGCGGCACGCGCACCACAAACGAGCTGAAGTGCACGTAGTGGCGCGACCGCAGCTGGAACACCCTTAAGTCGAAGCGAGTAATAAAAATGTCAGTAACTCAGTACGTCATTTAATAATATTTTGTCTTAAAACTTATTTTTTTGTGGGCAAGTGTGATGAAAAACATTGTGTGCATCACGGTCAGTAAGCGGAATACTAACTCGAGTCATTAAAAGCCCTCTGCCTACGGCGTCGGGTTTCTAACACTCTCGTTAGTAATTCCGTACTTACCTCCCTTGATGCACAATGTACTAATCTTGGGACATCTTACACAAATAGGCGCAGTCCCACGGTAAGCTAAATTAAGGCTTGTGATGTGTGTACCAAGCGATGATATACATAATAGACATAATAGGTAAATTTAGATACTTAAATACTTAGACAGCCACGATAAAGGAACAAACATTTATGGCAATATAAAGGACGATATTATTTATCAAAAGTTTTCAGTTTGTGAAGTTATGATTGATGTAACATTATGTAAACAACGAATTTGTAAAATATAAAGGTCGCAACAACTAAGTTAATTAAGCATACACTCTCATAGTATGTGCAGAAAGTAAAGGCGTCTGCCAACTATGCACAGTCGTACATTCTACGTATCTAAATTTTCCGTACAAACTTCACTTCAAATGTAGAACATGTTATGTCCCAGTTATTTTATGAAATGAAATAACCATGTGACATTAAAGAAGGTATGAAGGTTCTTAGAACACGAAACGCGTAATTAATCTTGCGGTGTATTTATATTATTAAATAACGTAGGTATATAAGATTTAATTAACAGAGTTTTTCATGGTAAGTACAGAAGGTGATATTTATTCGTTAATTACTTTAGTATTAGTATCATCGTATTAGTATATATTTTAGATTTCACATTTAAAATTATGTACCGTTAACTGTTAGAATAGGCCTCGCAGGCATAGCAACTAAGACAAAGTCATATTAGGTGCTTGTGTTTATACAGTGTGTTACCATGAAACAGGATTATATTGACACCAAGGTAAGCGATGCAGATTTTTAGCCAAACCGTGAGCATTATTTGATTCAAAATTATAGTTAACGTATTGTGAAAACACAAATCAAATTATTTATTAACTAAATATTTTGATTTGAGTTTTTATTTTTTTCCCCAGTAGTCACATTACTTAATAATACTATCACCTCGGACGTTGGTGATCTTGGTCGTTTTTTCTTTGGTATATGACTTCCAATATCTATAATTATAATTCAAAATTATAATATTAAAAGTAATATTTTCTTCAGTTACCGCGAGGATGACATATTAAATAAAACTATGAAAACGGATGAAACTTTAACTTCATTCCTGAAGTTAGTTAATATACGCGAGTTTTTCCGTTTTCATAGTTTTATTTCATTTTAAAAGTCATTAACTTTCTAAGAAAAATTAATTGAGAAGCAATGTACTTCAAAATGAATTGTCAATGTGCACTCGACAATGACGTTAATGACAGATCGCAGCTACTCGCAACGTTTTACAAAAACAATTTTTGCGATTATTCTGCCAAGTGAGTAAAACCCTGGCCAGACTGATGTACCTATGTTATTTTTAAGTTTTGTGTTATTGTAGTTTTCTGATTGTTGAGTCCTGCGCATGTGTGCTTTAGTGAATAAATTACTTTTTCTTTCTTTCTAAAATAATCAGTATGTTTTAGGTCATTATCGGCTACACGATCGTTCGGTGGAAAAAAAATTATTTTACTGTCAATTTAAATATTTGTCAAATGTTAATACTTGAAAACGATTGCTAGTAATGCGTATTATTGCCCTGTGTAAAAGCGCGGGTTATGGTAACACACTGTATAGTCTCTCTTGCAGAGTCTAGCAGATATATGTCTAAGATCTAGTTAGTGCTTTGTCCACATAAGCTCTGTTTATCTGAAGCCCCTATCTTCCGATTATCCGAGCTTAACTGTTACGACTGACCTATAGGAATGTTCACACTGTATACAGATACATAGTACGACATATGTATAGTGAAAATTTATGTTCAGTGCCTACTATTATCTCAGACACCAAAGCATACACGATATTATACATATATTATAAATCATGAGCATCAGTTCATTACTAGACAAATACCTCTCCTGTTTGTATGGATGCATTAGGAGATGAATACAATAAAATTTATCTATGAAAAAAAATAAATAATAAAAGCCGATATAACTAAATAAATGAATATCTTGGGACATCTTACACAAATCGACCCAGTCCCACGGTAAGCTCAATTAAGGTTTGTGATATAGGTACCAACCACACGACGATATAATGTATATAATATTATAGATACTTAAATACAACACAAGCCTTAATTGAGCTTACCGTGGGACTAGGTCGATTTGTGTAAGATGTCCCAAGATATTTATTTATTTACAAGATATTTATATAAGTATTTTTATAGGTATTGATTTAAACTTTCACGATTATCACTCATATTTTAAAGACAAACGGCCACCACGGTGTCTGCCTGCGACCACGGGTGTAACGTCATGCCCGAAACGTCAGGATATAATTAAACGTAAGTTTACGCGATTAAGACCCGTTTGTCTTTAAAATATAAGTATTTTTGTAACTGGCTTAGTATCCATAACACACGCCTAAGTACACGCTTACAACGGGTCGATATACGTTAGAATGTCCTAAGGTGATATTTACTTTTAAAATGATATCAACCTACACACTAAACTAATGTCAAGATGTCAACATGATTACTACCAGTATGACATAATAGTTCGTGATCTAAAGATTTCTTGCGAACTTAGTTCATACGGTTAGAAACACATTTAGGTCATCTGTTACGCAGGCTGGGTTCTCGGCTAATGCGCTAAGTGTTGAACTAAAAATGATGAGCTTTTTAGTAATTTTTGTTTACTAGTTCACACTAAATTTACAGTGGCCTGCGTAGCCTGCTTTAAGAGAGGGCCTAGGTTCGAATCTGGAACATCATATTTTTGTGTTACTCATGAATAATTTTTCTTTATTTATGATTGTTCTCTCGAAGAATCTAGGTATATGGTTGTCTCAAAACTATTATGGGACATGAAGAGAAAATACTTTTCATCACACTTGCTGTCTAAGCGCGCCATGGTTGCATGCATAGCGGGAGTAATAGAAAAGTGACATTTCCTAGGGAGTAATTAGAAATGTCAGTACGTCATTTAATAAGATTTTGTGTTGAAACTTATTTTTTTGTCGTCGTGTGATGAAAAACATTCTATGCATCACGGTCGGTAAGCGGAATACTAACTCGAGTCTTTGCGTCGGGCTTTTAAAACTCTCGTTAGTAATTCCGTACTTACCTCCCTTGATGCACAATGTACTATTAAAATTATTGATAGACTGTTTTGGTAAAAAGATACTGTCTTATTTTTAATAGCGTGTAATACTATGTACATTCATAGATTGTTTATGACAAGTAGCTTTTTTTATAGTTATGAACAACAACACATAGGTAATGCAATTTTAATTGATAATTTTAGTTAACGTCAAAACCTATGGAAAATCAGCCATATTTGTTTACACTTTTGCTTTCTACTGTCGAATTGTATACCTTAATCGAAAATGTGCCGTACATTCCGCTGACCAGCATTTTCCCTTTGAGGTAATAAAATAGTTATTTCACTGTTATTATATTTTTTGACAAACCGCTTTTGTCAGGGTATTTTCCGCTTGGATGCCTGGCACATTTTCCGACCAATATTTGATATCTGGTACAATATCACAGGTCACTTACGCGGTAGACTACCCATCATAGATCGGCTACAACTTCAAGATAGACATGTCGCTTAAAGCTTCCCACACATCGGTAACTGTAGTGTAGGTAAGCACACTACAGTACTGAGTTACCTACGCGTTATTGGCGCAGACTTACTTTGTATCTGTAAAATATTTATTAAAAAGCACCTGTCACTGTCACTGAAGCTTGACAAATGTCAGTGTGATAACTGCCTCTTGATATCTACCCGTGACACGGGACATAATATGTCCCGTGTCACGGGTACACACATCGTCATATTATGACGCTCCGAATATTTGTGAAAAAGAAGTGTTACTAAACTAAGTAGATACTCAAGATCTTACACTATCCGTCCCGCTCGTACTCTAGCGTTGGTGCGAGCGAGCCGGATAGAAAGTAAGTCCGCGTTAATAACGTGGCGGAAGCTCATGGTACGGCTCCTGTAATAATTCTGTGAGTAAACTAAGCAGTGGCCGCGTAGTGGCTGCAGTAAGAATACATCTGTCACCACCCCAACTCCTCCCGTGGGTGTCGTACAAGTTGACTAAGGCATTGAAGTGTCACTGAGCATTCAGTTACTAATGATTGGACATTAGCATCATAGTGGAAACATTACTAACAATATTTTCCGTGCGGTTTCAGAGGAACTTCCTCCCGCGGACGGTCCGTCTGTGGAATGAGCTCCCTGCCGAGGTTTTCCCGTTGGACTACAGTATGGGGTTCTTCAAAAGAGGAGTGTACAAGTTCTTATTGGGTCGGCAACGCGCATGTGACACCCCTGGGGTTGCAAGCGCCCATAGGCTACGGTGACTGCTTTCCATCAGGCGGGCCGTATGCTTGTTTGCCACCGACGTGGTATAAAAAAAAAAATATTGCCAATGCGATTGCCCAGCGTGGCAATTATGGGCATTTAACATAGGTAACAGGAGTTCAATATTACATTACAATCTATCATTATCCACTTGTATCACTTTAAAATAAAGTAGTTATATAACTGTTACTAGAAATAAGTAAGTCAGATGTACACCTAAGATTATTATTTATACCTATTTTTTCTTAAAAATATAACATGCGGAAGAGAGGTGCTCTCTTAGCACAAGTGTCCTGTACGCTTAAAAAGAGGCACCAGTGCAGATATAGTAAATGCACTTTTCGATATTGAATAAATTATGTAATTTTTTTTTAATGTATCCTGCGCACCATGACATACGGTGCCGTATACACGTTCACTAAGGAGGCATCAAATAAGAGTCACAAAAAGATCCATGGAGCGCACCATGTTCGTCTACAAGCAACAAAACCATGTGAGGAATACCGAGATTCGTCGTCCAACAAAAGTGCAAGACGTCGGAGACGTTATTACCAAACTGAAGTGGAGTTGGGCAGGACCAAAATGTTAACGGATTTGTGGCCGCTTTCAGGCGGGAGAAGCGCAGGGCATCCGACCGCTCGATGGGTGGACGATATTTGAAAGAGGTCTATACTCAGCAGTGGGCCATAAACGGCTAAAAATGTTGAGATTATGTTGAATAGGAGAGACCTTTATTCAGCAGTGGACTGGGCTGATGACAGAAATTATGTATACAGTGCCCTCGATATTTTCTTAAAAGTTTAATAATGCGGTGTCTAGTGTAATCCGTGGCTAATATGTAACGCAAATAATTCATCAATTCAGGCCTGTCTAGGTAAATATGTCTGGAAAAACAAGTGCTAGTCTTTTCATGTCCACCCTTTGGCTCTAGTATTAGATTTCTAAAATAACATTTAGACACTTAGCGATATTGGAAAGGTTTTCTAAGATTATACTTAATGGTTTATTGGGTAATTGTTTGCAATATTAATTAAGCAGATTACAGTGCACACTGCACAGGTACTTTTATGGTTCTGTTCTTCAAAAGGCAAAAAAGAAAAGATTGCTTTATTGTACGTATGTCTGTATGTTTTACTCATATTAAAAGCCTATCTCAGTCCACTGCTGGACGTAGGCCTCTACTATTAACTATGAACAAGAACTCATTAGGAGGTAAATGCCCATAATCGCCTCCCTGGGCAAGAGGATTGGCTATCGCCTAATGTGCACCTTATAATGACGCTGCTGTCCATCATAAATATTTTATAAAAGAATAGTCAGTGACACTTCATTCCCTTAGTCGACTCTTTAAACACCCGCAGGAAGAGTTGGGGTGGTGACAAATGTATTCTACTGCCGTCACACGGCTTCGTTTTACTCAATCAACCCTTAATTTTAATCTTTAAAAATATAAGACTGTCTTATGCTTTGTTCCTTATGTAACACTTTTTTCGAAGTCAAATCACGCAAACATACGTTTAAAGAATATTGTTTCCTTATAATTCTTAGTTCCAACTGTTCCAAGCAATTATAACGATCAAATGCTTTGAAATAATTGGGTCTTTAATAAAACCGCAAATTAAAGATTTTCATTGCACAAGCAATGTTATATTTTCGTTTCATTGTTTAGTACAACAATGGATTCATATACAAATTTTCCTGTTACATTTTAAGTAATTAGAAGATTTTTGTTCGTTTATTTTAGCTACAAAACCATTTTAGATGATTATTTTATCGACTTCAAAAAAAAGAGGAGGTTCTCAATTCGAATTCGAACCGGCCAAGAGCTTGTCGGCCCAAGCTCAGACTAGAGTTCCGTAGGTATTCAAAAACGGCTGGTCTGATTATGTTCGAAATAGTTTTATTTTAAAGTATTTTATCATCCATTCATGATTTTTTTCATGTTTTTTTGGACCCACGGAAACCAAGTTAGACGGGACACAATTTATATTTATTCTGGAGTTATCTCCGAAAATATTGACTTCAGAAAAAAAATCTTCTGAGAATCTTATTAATTTTAAAAGACCTATTCAACGATACCCCACATTATATGATTACAGCAAAAAAAAACCATTCCCGCTTTATAAGCAGGTGAGGCACCCGATTTTTTTTTATTTTATTCTACCACTTCGTCAGCGTAATTAATAAGTACCTATACCTGTACCAAATTTCAAATTTCTAGTACTAACGGCCAAGGAGCTATACCGTGGGCAGACAGACAGACATGGCGGAACTATAAGGGTTCCTAGTTTACTGGGTCTCTATTGGTTCCCATAAAGTTTGAAGTTCGATTTTTGAAACGAATAACGTTGTAGGTCCGAATTTTTTTTAGTCATATTGTCATAAGTCATAAAAATTAATATTATAAATCGGTGGTCAGTTTTGTGTAGGTCATAATTATTGTTAGTCATAAAAGTCGATGCCCATAACTTTTAAAATCCATACAGCATCATTTCCAGAATGTTAAAAGCAATAACCTTCCTTATTATAACTGTTACAACGTCTATATTCGCAAGTTGTAATTATTTGTTGTCGCGTGATTATGTCAATGCCAATGTAATGATGGTCAATGTAACCACCTAATAAATTTAGTAAGTAAACTTGGTAATAAGCTTAGTAAGTAAATAGTAAGAGTATTATTTTAAAAGTCGGTCCTGGCGCTTCGCCGGCCGCTGCCGCGGCACGCTCGCTTCGCTCGCTCGGCTCGCGCGCTGTTAGGTCACAGTTCAACCTAACACTCCTCCTCGCTTCGCTCGTCGTCGTACCTACACTGACCTGCCTTAGAGTCGAGTAGGTAAGGAAGTTTCCTAAGTTGCATCATAGTCCATAAATTTCTTAATTTAAATTAAATATTAAATTTTTCGGATGAAATTCGGTTAGTTATTAAAACAATAATATGAGTAAGAACCATTAGTAGGTTCAAATGTATGACTTAAAATATTTATAAAAAATGATAGATAGACCTTTGAATGTTATAGTCAGCAATTTTATACCTTTTGTAATTAGAGTATGTAATGTTATAGGTTAGTAATGTTAGATCTATTAATCGTTATACTTAACAAAAATTATGACCATTGATGTTTATATCAGTAAATTATATGGATATCAATTTCTGACTAACGAAATTCGGATTAACAAATATATGGGAAAGAAAGGGATCCCTAGTTTACTACGCAAAAATGCAAGTGTACTAAAATTATCTTCATCATAATCATCATCACAGCCTATGTTAGTCCACTGCTGGACGTAGGCCTCTCATATTAACTATGCGTATAGACGCATTAGGAAGTAAATGCCCATAATCGCCACGCTGGGCAAGCGGATTGGCGATCGCAGTAATGTGTCCACTATGATGACGCTGCTGCCCATCATCAATCTTGTAGAATGGTCAGTGACACTTCAATCCCTTAGTCGACTCTTACGACACCCGCAGGAGGAGTTGGGGTGATCACCAATGTATTCTTGCTGCCGTCACCACACAGCACTAAAATTATGAACACTACGATTTCAAGAACAAAATGCATCGTCATGCCAACCACACAATAAAGCCGCGTCTACACAGGCTAGATAGCCCGCTTTCGTTATTTTGAGTACCCAGTTCATTCGTGCGTTAATAACCGAAATAGCCCCAGTTTCTCTCGAATCATTCGCATGAGAATTTTGGATAACTGCTCTATTACAAAACGTCGTATCTACATACGAATATCTCGGCACATGTAATTGTTTTAATCTACTCGTCGCGGAATAAGGGCGTATGTGCGTTGTGGTTAAAGACACATGTGACTTTGTGTCTCTAAGGTATAGGTATTTGGATAGTTGCAAGCAGATTGGTGTTTAGATTGGACCGCTTACACTTGGGAGAGTGATTTGAGATGCAGTGATGCACATTGATATCGATCACGAATTACTAAAGTTCACTTAGGTATCCAAGTGAGTCGTGAAGCAACGCTTGCATCTGAACAGAACGTTACCAATGCCAGTAAGGATAATTATATTACTCAATTATTTCTATGTGTTCAATTTCGGGCTCAGAGTTTTAACCTAGATACAAACCTATACTATACATTCAGGGCTTATGTGGCTTTTCATTATTAATAATACATATGATAGAAGATACCTAATTGCATTAGACATTAATAACTATAAATATAATTAAACGATTAAACTCACGTGAGAGAGTACGTGCCACGCTTGCGAGTCGCGAGTCGTCAGTGCTTGATAATAAGGTACGACCGAGATCTCGGTCTCGACCTCGGTCTCGGCATTCTCGGCCAAAAATCGAGCCGAGACTCTCGGCCGTGGCCGAGATTTGTAATGAGCTGTAATCGGCAAGCTTGACGCCATCTCTTGAACTTACTGCGATTTTATTGGTGTCATATTGACATGAAATGACTTCAATTTCACTTTAAAATGAACGGAAAGAATAATTTAGAGTAATCGACCCCGATCATACTATCGATAAAAATACCTAAAATTCGAATACCGGTTTTTGGGGTACCTACAAAAAAAAAAATCAAAAAAAAGGAAATATTCATACAAAATTGCTGTATTTAGTTTCTCGTTGGACTTACTATAGGTATTTGCTAGGGATTTTTTATGTAATTTATACGTTTTTTATCCTTTTTACCAAGTCTCGGTCTCGGTCTCGACCGAGAATCAAATTTATTCTCGGTCTCGGTCTCGGTCTCGGCCGAGACTAAAATAGGGGCCTCGGTCGGACCTTACTTGATAATGGAGACGCAGGCTCTCCGAACGCACGTAGTCATGTACACATGAATTTAAATCAGTTCAATAAAGATTTAAATAAGAGAAGAGACCTACTCAATTAATAAGTCAGATTGTGAAACAAATAAGGACAACGTTCTTTTTTCAGTTCTTACTTAATAAGATCTATGCGCCGTGCTGTATGGAAGTACTTCGATCTTTTTGTTCTGCTCAGTATCTACCACAAGGCCTATACAAGGTATATACAGGATGTCCCAAGATAATGAGACATGAAAAAAAAGTGCTCTAAATTTTTTTGATAGACAATTCGGAGAGTTATTTCGCTTACTTTACTGTGATTCTGCTACGGTTAATAAAGCCTATTTCCATTTAAAAAGTACCTACCAAACCGTAGCAATATCCTGATATCTCCAAACACATTGTGAGACAATCCCGACGGCAGTAAATCTGCGTAGAGTGTCCACACTTGCGAAGTGTCTTCCCTTGTACCCGTCCTGAGGAAATCACAACGAACGGCCACCCATCTATTTGAATAAAGGGAAACTGTAGGACCGGGAAAATTTTATTAAAGCGATATGCCTTCGCAATGTTCCTAATAAGTTAGAGATCTCTTCAATATAATATACTCTGCTTGGTTTGGTGTTTAAAAAACGTAAACAATCTTGTAGTATCTTTTTAATTAAAAATGCATATAAAAATCCAAACTAGGTACTTAATGAATCAAAAACAATGTAAGTCACTGTACTTCCATGTTAGATTATATATATTTGCTAAAACTTATTTTCTACTCGTAGTTTTAAATAAAAAGATACTGCAAGATTGTTTACCTTTTTTTAAACACCAAACCAAACAGCTATGCTATTCTCTTATTCATACATTCGACGCTGCGTTCGTCAACGAGCTCGACGTCGAGACAGCCTTGTCTAAAATCCTAGCTGTTTTATTTGACATTAGGAATCGAGGCTGTGAGCGAGCTTGTGGGCGAGTTCGTCGCTGTTTTTCGTTAGAGAATACGAAGTTCGTACATTAAACGTCAAACTCTCGACGCAGTGTAGTTCCAGCTCACGCCGCATTCGTCGCCGAGCACTAGTGTCGTTTAAAATACAATTAGTGAATACCATTTTTAGGCACGACGCTGCCGCAGCGCTGACACAGCGCTGACAGCAAGGCGGTTTCCTTAATGAATAACACTGCAGAGTATAAATAGTAATAATTGTAACAATGTGCGAATTGTATGTTTCAATTTAGATTTAATCTATGTACATAAATATATATATTTGAAAATAAATGTATATAAAAAAAATAGATTTAAATTTAAAAAATGTACCTACTTGTGAACTCAAGGTTAATAAAACTAAAATTGTGTTCTAAAAGTGCGTGAATATTATATGATATGGAATAATGCAAGTTTTTACGTTTATTTACATTATTTTTGTGTTCTACTGACAAATGATACAGTTTAAGTCACTGTTTCGGAGGGTCGTTTCAGTTTTGCCTAAAGAGATTGAATGAGTAGTTTCGAAAACGGTATAGTCCATTTCAAATACGAAGACCATTGGCACGTGTCGTACACCGATGTATGCAAAAGATATCTCCGCCACTAAAGGCTCTGGCCAGGTATCTTTTGTTATCCCTGATCCTATTGTTGACGCGTAATGACTTTGTCAAGTGGAATCGGGCCTTCGTATTTGAAATGGACTTTACCTAGTTTAAAATACGGATATTTTTCTTAGTCAGCCACCTTTCGTTGATTACTCGTCGGTACATTATTTTATATTATCATTATTTCATTTAATTTTTTTTTTTAATATATTTATTTTCAAAACTACAATTTATGTACATAGATTAAATCTAACTAATCTACTTAACCTAACCTATATCTAAGATTGGCCCTTGTGGCATTGTACCGAGGATGCTGGCGGCATTTCCTCGCTGTATCGCAATACTGATGCGTTGTGCGAGGAAGCCGCCAGCTCTTCGGTCTCTAGTTACATCAACCAGACGTTTCGCGATCTCAGCAAACAATTTGCGTGCGCTGGGGCCCCAAGAACCTAAAGTTTCTACGCCAAACGGTACAAAATCGTACTCTTTGCCGAGGCCCTTATATTTATTACGTTTTAAAAATTCGGCATTTTCAGCCGCAGCGGCTGCCTTAAACGTAGTTCGTTGAAGATGGGACGGTGCCAGGGTATCTACGCAAGTAGCATCCCATACCAACATCCGTCCCAAGCTCCAAGGAACCAAAGACACACCATCAGGTCTCTTGCCATCATCCCTAATAATACCAGTAGGCTCAAGAAGAGCAGGTACGTTGATCGTGGCAAGAGACCTGCGGATTATGTCGTTAAGCGTCGCATGTCTGGAAATACGGCCTGCGCTTTTTTGACAACTTAGTCCGTGGTGTCCCAGTTGGTCCACGTCTGTGCCACAACAGCATAAGTGAGGGGTACATACCGCGGCCCCGAGTCTCAGGCCGGTTGCGAGCCTAAGAGAGGCCGGATCCAGGAAAGTACCAGTACTAGCCGAAGGATGGGCATGCAGCCAGTAACCAGCTTCCCGGGTTCCGACCGCCAAAAGTCTCGCACGATCCGGACCTGCAGAGCTGTTTAGAAGAGAATTGTATGTTAGATCACAATACACATTGTCCCAGCTCCTTTGCGATTTTAGGTTGTAAGGAAAATTTTTAGAAGGGCAAGCAATTTTGAATGCATTTTTGGCGTCCTCCAAACCCGCAGTCTCACAGTTAATAGGCAGAGCCCTTAGGATCTTTCCTGTGAGATCAGACGTGCTGTGGACGGATGCCAAAAATGCAGGAGAAGCCACACATGAAATTTTTCGTATCCCTAAACCCCCATACCGAATAGGGAGGGATGCTTGGGACCAGGAACGCTCCGTTAGCTGAATATTTAGAATTTTTTCTATGGTAATTTTGATTAAGTCGTCTAAAGGTGTTAATAAATTAATATTTTTCCAGAACGGACAGCAACGGAGCACGTATGTCAATTTAGGGACAAAAAGACAAAACTTAAGAATCGCCAGAGCATAATGAGGGCTAATTTCGAGTAGACGATTTGCGTGATTTTGGAATTTAGAAATCGAGTTAGAAATGTAATCGGGAAAGGATTCTTCAAAAATAGGAGAACCCAGGAGGCAAAGTGAATATTTGTCTACTATTTTTATACCAGGAGTCAGACAATCAAATTTAGATTTTAAAACAGTCAAACTATAGGAAGTCTTTTGAATAAAGAGTTCGCATTTACTATAATTTAGTTCTAAACCAATATTTTCAAAATTAGTTTTGATAAGAGACAAATCGGACAGTACGGTATCCACGTCACCTCCTAGGGTCCCATCGTCTAGATACCAGACATTAAATTTAGATTTAATTTTTTGTATTATGTGATTTATGGCTAAACTGAAAATTGCTGGCCCAAGGGGGTCACCTTGCTGACATCCCACCTCAGATGATAATTGGTGGGACTTGTATAGTAATTTAGATGGATCTGCATAGCAGAGATAAAGGTAGTTATAGAGTTCGGGAATTTGTTCCTTCACTTCTGCCAGCAAAGTTTTTACATCAATTTTGACTACAATTTCACAATCATCGTGTAAAAGATAGGTGCGTAAAGCATGGACGGCTGCTTCGCACCCACCTTTCGTGCCAAAACCTAACTGAACTGGTTCGAAAATAGACTGTAATTTTGACTTAATGTGTCTAACCGCAATTTTGGATGCCAAACGACGTAGAGTTGACCCAACAGCAATAGGCCTCACCCCTCCGTCCTTTTTTGAAAGGGCAATCAGGTTTCATTTAATTGATTAAGTAAACAGGAGAAATATTATTTTAACTTATTTACGGCGTTTCGCGTAACCAGTTATAACCAAAAGCTTAGGACTAATTTGTAAAAATCGTAATCCAAGCATGACAAGG
This sequence comes from Thaumatotibia leucotreta, assembly GCA_025490895.1. Lineage (NCBI taxonomy): Eukaryota > Metazoa > Arthropoda > Insecta > Lepidoptera > Tortricidae > Thaumatotibia > Thaumatotibia leucotreta. The sequence continues at coordinate 16,480 of JALPQI010010064.1, read as the reverse complement.
TAAAAATTATCAAAAAGCAACCTAAATCTAACGTTATAATGTGACAAAAGAAAAGGCCACAATAGACCTTTAGAACACAATGGAAAATTATGTTGTTAGTGGTTTTTGTGATAAAAAGCTAGGGGTAATCAGAGGAATAAATTACAATAATGAAGCTTATTTGGAGGTCAGTACATAAATTTGAATAATTGCCTTGCTACAATTTTTGTGCTATACATATAAGGTGATTTTTTACTCTACATTCAAACTTTAGAGAGTTAATTCTGAGACCATATTAATGAAGTTTTACTATTGCACCTACCAACATCTGATCCGAGAAAAAATCTGATGTTCTATACATTTCTACCTACTAATAAGTCTAATAACTCAGGGTATGTATGGATCATGAGATTTTTTTTCTAAGAGTGTTATTTTAATGTAAACGTTATTCAGTAGGTACCGATACTAAGTTTAGCGTAATCAATGTTGCTGCTACTCGTCTTTGCGTTTCAGTAATAATCGCGAATGACAGTGAAGAATTCGAGTGATTAAAACGCTCATCGGAGAATTGCCCTTTTCGCCACTGTCCGAGGTCTTTAAGGCCAGGCCACGACAATAGTCTAAGGCGACCAGTGGCGTGCGAATCCATGAGTTTGAGCGGGATGCCGATGTGGGTACTCCCTCTCGCACGTACGGATTTCCACTAAGCCGTTCGCCTTAGACCAATGTACGGGTATAACTAAACTAACAATGTCAGGTTTGCCTTACACTTTTTTATTGGGTATTTTTTTTCAAAACCAGTCCTCACAAACGGTACAGGCGGCTGGCTTCAGAAGGCTAATAAAAACGATTTAAAATACATGACTAATAATAATAATTTAGATGGTTAATGAATAGACATTGTCTATCTATCGTTGAAATTTTTAAGGCTATAATTATTAATGAGTGTGGTGAATTTGCAAGAAAATGTTAGTACATATTCTTTTGTAATGAGTTCTTGAAGGCTGTATAGGTAAATTTTCTAGTTATGACAATTTCGTGATCCAGACGTGGGTTAGTGAATTAGGGCATTTCTTCAAACGTTTCAACCGCCGTGACTTCGGTGGCACTTTTATTACTTGATTTCCGTGGGTATCTCATAAATAGTTTCGATATTTTGGTAGTTGTCAATTACGTCTACCAAGATATCCGAAAATGCATGCATCTTTCATGGGATTCGTATGATAAAGGCTGCCACCGAAGTCACAGCGGTTGAAACACAGATGTCATATATACCATAGATCAAGCAAACGTAACTACTTAGCATGTCAAATGAACTCAGTGAAATCCACTGAGTTGTTCGTCTTTAATCGCGGCTTGCAGCTTTCGGGCGTCAAATTTTGTAAGTTGAAGTGAACAAAAACATTAGTAATGCCTCCTTAAGTAATATTAATGCAACAACACAAAAAAATATGAATACTCAAGGGCCCGAGACATATTTAAAATCATAGGCAAGTAACAACTTCAGTACAAAATCTGACACGCTCAGCCGCCATACAAATTAATGAACTTGTTTCTTCTATCCAAATCTAATTCTGTGGGTTGAAAGATCAAAAAAAAACACTCGGAGAAATGTACATTTATGACACTGTCAGCCTTATACTAGTTTACTCAAACATTTTTTGCTGAAATTAAACATTTAGGTAACTGAATATGCTAAAACGAATGTGGCATATCTCCATATCCCAGGCTCTAATAAATTTGTCTTTCTGTAATATTTTTAATTAAAATTTGAAATATGACCCCGCAGGTGCCCGACGAAATGGCTTTCGACGAAACATTACCATAATATTTTTAATGAATTTTCAGTTCTGCGAATACCAGCACTTTAAATAGGTACAAGTTTTAAATAATTCGAGGAAATGTGCTCACATAAAATTTCATGAAATTAATGCATATTCATGCATGATCACAGATTAATCTAGCCTAATGTTTGTCATTAATTATTGTTGGATATTTATTTATTATTATTATTATTTTCTTTATTTAAATATTCTCTTAGGCTAGGTTGTTATAATATGGTTATTATTATTATTATTATTTTTTTTTTATTTTATTTGAATGCTCGTTTATTTTAGTACCTACTTTTTAGTTTTAAGTTATGTAATTACTCTGCCTAATACCCTATCAGGGTTCATGTGATCCTTAGCTGTAAAGCCCATTGTAAAACCTTATGTAACACATGATTATGCAATAAAATGAATTATGAATTATGAATTATGAATTAATGGTCTGCCCTGCTAAGTATAATAGCAATATCTATAAATAAAATGTAATGCGAACGAATCCCGGCGAGGGCATTATTTGTGTATTTATTTATCACCTTTTTGTTCCTTGGTCATGGCTGTCTATGTATATAAGTATCTATATTTATCTATCTATTATATACAGGGCGTTTGGTTAGCGGTGTCGGAGCTTTCAAGGGCTTAAACTACAATCAATTTCATCGATAAATTACCAAACAATTTTTTTTTTGTGCCAACGATAATTAAATGGCGGCCATTTTAAAATTTCAAACAGACGAATACGGGCGCACGTGATATTTCTGGAATTATACGTTTGTTATCGGTCCTATCCTTGCAAAAAAAGCTCGTTAGAGAGCTCATTAGATAAGCAAACTAATTAAGCTAATCATTTGACTCAATTATTTGAACAACAAGGCTAAAAAAAAATTTTTTAATTAAAAATAGTAAAAAATTCACCTTAATTTTTCACTTAATTTAATTTTGCATGAAAACTAGGTCGTTAAGATATGTTCTTGGTGTTGTTATTTATTAGTACAGTATGTTAGCTAAAAAATAACACCATAATTACAGTTATACCTTAAGTACTTTAGGAATTACAAGTGCTCAAACATACACCAAAACAGCTGCATTTAGCGTTCCCGATGCAAATTCCATAAACAAATGAATGTCAGCAGAGTACTGAGTCAGTACTCTGCTGACATTACTGACTAGTGAAGTGGCCGCCTTCCACCCATCCAGTGCACGTTTGAGCACTTGTAATTCCTAAAGTACTTAAGGTATAACTGTAATTATGGTGTTATTTTTTAGCTAACATACTATACTATTAAATAACAACACCAAAAACCTATCTTAACGATCTAGTTTTCATGCAAAATTAAATTAATTGAAAAATTAAGGTGAATTTTTTACTATTTTTAATAAAAAAAAATTTTTTTAGCCTTGTTGTTCAAATAGTTGAGTTAAATGATTAGCTTAATTAGTTTGCTTATCTAATGAGCTCTCTAACGAGATTTTTTTTGCAGGGATAGGACCGATAACAAACGCATAATTCCAGAAATATCACGTGCGCCCGTATTCGTCTGTTTGAAATTTTAAAATGGCCGCCATTTAATTATCGTTAGCACAAAAAAAAAATTGTATGGTAATTTATCGATAAAATTGATTGTAGTTTAAGCCCTTAAAAGCTCCGACACCGCTAACCAAACACCCTGTATATCGTCGCCTAGTACCCACATCACCTTAATTGAGCTTATCGTGGGACTAGGTTGATTTGTGTAAGATGTCCCAAGATATTAATTTATTTTATGCACCTTAAATTATATAGGTGACGATTCCATTTCAAAATGTCTTCATTTTTGAGATATCGCTATTTCGCTTAGCAGGGCAGTGGTGGTCCCAGATTAAGTGTTGTATCTGCTTTATAAATGGCATGTTACAGACAACGAGGACAAACTATACTAAGTAAATAAGTAAGTAACCATAATATAATATAAATAAATAAGTATCTTGGGACATCTTACAAAAATAAACCTAGTCCCACGGTAAACTCAATTAAGGCTTGTAATGTGGGTACCAAGGGGCGATATATACATTAGAGTGTCCCGAATTTGACTTTTTTACGCGAGACCTACCAAAAGCCTCTAAATAAATTGTAGATTACGGGAAAAATAATAAAAAAAAATTTAGACTAAATCTTAAGGGCTCTACCATCGTTTGAAGTTTTCAAATAAAAACTTTTTTAATTCGGCCCCCTGGGCTGAAAATTATATTTTTCATGCAATATAGATTTAAGACAAGCTATAAAATTAAAAATGAGAAGAAAAAATATTTAATGTAATATGGATTTTTTTAAATTATTTTTTTCCTATATTTTTTTATTTAATTTATTTTTATAAAAAAAATACTATGATTATATGTAATCATATTTTGGCACATATTTTTTTTCGGAAAAATAGAAAAAAATCAAATATTTACACTGCGGTAGAGCCCTAAAGATGACATATATTTTAATTTTTTTTACTCGTTTCGGAATGTGTGTTTTCGGAAATTTACAAAAAAAATGATGCCTCTCGGAAAACTGTAGCTCAAAAAATTTTTTTTTTCATACATTGACGGGACACTCTAATATACATATGATAAAACAAACCCTGACATATTAGTACGCAAAAATGTATAGAACGACAGTTTTTTTTTCTCGAATCGGATGTCGGTCTCGTAGTAAAAGTTCATCAAAATAACATCAGAATGAATAAAATTCACCCTGTATATATTCTACCTCCCTGTACACGTTAACCTGCTGACCTATATTTTACATTCATCACATTCGACGATAATAATATACAAACAGCAAATGTTTTGCCAAAAAACTCCCACACTCAAACTTCCACAATACAAAATTGAGGCAATTAAAAACTTCAGGTTCTTCACTAATTGAACGAAATGTTTGGTGCCTTGTAAAATATATTAATAAAACATTTATACAGGATGGAACGGTACGACGATCCTTCCCGCTAAAAACCGAGTCTACCAACCATTACGATGAACTTTCAGTATAGTACCAACAACATCGAAATAAGTATCTTTAAAAAAAATTTGCCCCTCATACAAAGTGAATGATTACTTGGGTGAAAATTCTTTTCGTTGTCTTGTTTCATACCACTCTGTCACGCTTTTAGTTGCTGTTTCGATAACTACGTTACAAACTTACGTTGTTGTAGTCGATGTTCGTGTGTTGGTGTATAAAAAAAAAATCCTGTGCACTTGTTTTTCTTTTACACGCTAGATTTTAATCCATACATCAAAAATTGAAAACAACACATCATCTCATACAAAAATCACAACTGTGTCACGTTTTTTAGGTACACAAAATAAGACAACGAAAAGAATTTTGACCCAGTTACAGTTCAATGATATGAACAATTCAATGGTATTATATTACATGCCTAGGCCGTTTAAGTGGGAAATGTCTCGGATGATATGTAATTGTAGGCCGAGGCGAAGCCGAGGCCGACAAACATGTGATCCGAGGCTTTCCCATTTACGGCCGAGAACGGAGCCGGCAGGCGGCAACTTAGTTTAACGCCGCGGCCGGCAATATGCTGTTTGCCGGCCGGAGGGCAGAAAAGCATATTACTTTATTAACTACTTACGTAATGTTGAATGCCAACTCATGTATTTTTCTTTTACTTACCTGAAAAAAATATAATCATCATTAAAACACATGTAATACTCCGAATCCGATGAGTTTTGTCGTTATGTATATAGTAAACACCACAAAAACAAAATGTCGATATAAATACAGGACGTTCTTAGCCATAGGACAAAATGTAGCTACAGGTGCCACCAGATATATCGTAATCGTAGCGTCCGAAGCGTTCAAAAATATCTATAAATAAAATATTTGATGGCGACTGTACATAATATATCAATGGTCGTAGGGTGACGGCACCATATTTCAAAATAGAATTTTGTGGTAAAACAGACCACATTTTCCTGCAATACGGTCCTATCTACCATAAAAAATCGATATTGATGAATGTGGCCGTATAGCAGGTACAAAACGAAGTGATCTGTGTTAAAAAGCCATGGACCGGGCGCCTGAAACTTATGAGGGAAATAATTGGAATAATTCATGTTTCTCTCGCCAAGTTGTAAAGAAAAGTTTAGGTTTTCGATTGGGGTTTGCTCGCTTACATTTTATCCACTGATTTGCTTCGATTTTTGTTAGAAATTCACATCATCAGCCTAGGTACATCAGTCTACCGCTGGACAACGGCCACTAGTATATGCGTATGTAATTATGTAGGCATTAGGATTCATATTTTAACGACAACGGAACTTAATCGTGTAAACCTACGTTTAAAATTATCCTGACGTTTTTTTTTTTTTTTTTTTATACCACGTCGGTGGCAAACAAGCATACGGCCCGCCTGATGGAAAGCAGTCACCGTAGCCTATGGGCGCTTGCAACCCCAGGGGTGTCACATGCGCGTTGCCGACCCAATAACAAGTTGGCACAACAAAGTGGCTCCACTCCACCTGATCGTAAGTGAAAAGTAGAGCCCAAATCGCGGCGGCAACGAACAGGAGACAATCAGTAACCTGTTAGTTGCCACCGCCTTGCTGGCCCGCTAGATGCTGGTAAATACACCGGCTGACCCCGAAACACGGCAAACACGAAGGTAAGTCATTTCACGGGCGTTTACACCGAATGTGTGTACGGTGGTAGCCAACCAGGCGGGTACTAGTAAAAATACCCTACCACCGGCTGAGAAGCTGGATACTCAGTATTTCCCTTAGTCGACTCCTACGACACCCACGGGAAGAGAGGGGCGGTGATTTTTGTATTCTTACTCCGTCACCGCACGTTTCGGGCAAGACGTCACACACGTCAACGACGTCAGGCAAAACGTCAGGATAATTAAACGTAAGTTTACACGATTAAAACTAGAGATGGGCCGACTAGGGGTTTTGCCGACTAGCCGACTAGTCGGTTCTCAAATTGCCGAGTAGTCGGCAACGCCGATCATAGTCATTCGGCTATTTTTCGGGTGCAATCGGAAATGTTCGTTTCGCTTCGCTCGATGCTCGATTGTGCCACGCGTTCATGTTGTGACAAGTTTTGTTTAAGTTTTTGTGTACCGGCGTATTTCGTTCGAAGTATTCAGAAAACAAATAGTTATTTCCGGAATAAACCAAGATCTCGGGCATTTGTTAGTAAGATTTCGCAGGAATTATGGTGTCGGCACCATATTCGGCATTTTTTCATTCCTGCATATTCGGCATTTTTTGCCGACTAGTCGTCGACTAGTCGGTAGGTGTAAATGATGCCGAATAGTCGGCGCACCTCTAATTAAAACGCGTTTAAAAATATTAGTGAGAATCGTGAATATTTCATCATCATCACATCAGCTGTAAAAAATCCACTGCTGAACATAAGCCTCCCCCAAAGATTGCCACAATGACCGGTCCTGTGCCACCCACATCCAGTGGACTCCTACCTGCGTAAATGTTTAAATCAATATATTGTTATCAATCTTTATTCTATTTTGGAAGTCGAGTGCTGTAAGACTTTGTTAACATTACATTGTAATATCATTTCCATTGGGAGACTTAAATAAATTGATCAGGCCAATCTCTTACCAACAAACGCTCCCATTTCTTTTATTACTAGATGTTTTGTCCGTAACTTCTCAAGCTTTCATTTCACTTAAGTCAGGAGGAAACGAAATTTTCGGCGAATTCTGATTTATTCCTTCCGCAGAAAATGGATTTTTAAGTTTATGACACTTTGCCTTCGGTCAACGTGACGGTTTTCGATAAGGAAAAATAATGGACTGTTGCAAATTAATGTCTTTTATGGGAAGAGTGATCGGGAGCATCTTAAAGGGGCATATTGAAATTTACCTTTTAAATTGAGGAAAAATTATGGGTGTCATATTTTTAAGTAGAACCTAGTAGGTTACCAGGCACCTAGAACTCCTTCAACTACGCAGGGACATTGGTTCTCTGAGCGTTTTCTATCTCCTGTACCATGGTGAGATTGGTGAGTGCTCTGAAGAATTATTTTCCCTGATCCCGCCCTCCCCTTTCCGTTAAAAAGCACACGTGCCGGTTTACGTTATCACCTCTTCACAGTGGATAATATTCCCACACGTACCAAGAAATTAGGCAATTCATTCATATACCGGACTATTAAAAAGTGGAATTCCTTACTGACACATGTGTTTCCTCATACGTATAAATTGGAACCCTTTAAACGAAACGTGAAGAAGCATCTAGAGGGCCAGCAACGCGGTGGCAACTGACAGGTTACTGCTGGTCTCCTGTTCGTTGCCGCTGCGATTTGGGCTCTACTTTTCACTTACGATCAGGTGGAGTGGAGCCACTTTGTTGTGCCAATATAAAAAAGTATTTATTTTATTTTTACTTATTAATTAAGGTTTGCCAGCTAGTGTAATACTGTAAATAATACACTTTACACTTATGTACAGAGATCATTTCTGAATATTCACCCAATTTAGCAAACACAATTTACATTTATTACTCAAGTAACATTTTGAATACCTACTTATGTACATACTATACTATACTATAATACAATATTATTTCAAGATTGCATGACACAGGGAAGCCAAAGAATATAAAAATAAGAAATATAGAAGGAAAAGGGAAAACAAAAACTAAAAAAAGTGATTTTTTAAATCTGTATTTCTAGATCATAAAATAGTCTCACGTCCACATTTCTTATAGGCTTTGAAACTTTGACTCGATATTGGATAAGACTATGCAAAGGTAACAGGTAAGTATATCTAGGACAAATACGTACAGTTTAGTTAGGATTCTACTTCAACAAAGCGATAGTTTGTCGAATCCAATTCGGTCCCAATGTTCGAGAAGTGTAACGTAATATCTTCTTGTCTAAAGGTACCATCGCCAACATAGTTAATAGACAATACGGGTACTTGTGTAATGTTTATAAAAGTTTCTGCCATGTAACTCTTGAGATGACTTCACATCATCAGCCTATGTTAGTCCACAATTGGACGTAGGCCTCTCCTATTAACTAGGTATGCGTATAGACGTATTAGGAGGTAAATGCCCATAATCGCCATCGTCGGGAGAGTGGATTGGCGATTGCAGTAATGTATCCACTATGATGAGGCTGCTGCCCATCATCAATCTTGTAGAATAGTCAGTGACACTTTAGTCCCGAGACCCGCAGGAGGAGTTGGGGTGGCGACAAATGCATTCTTACTGCCGTCACCACATCGTCGTCGTGACAAAATCACTCACAATACGTATAATTGTAATGCACTTGCACGAAGAAATGATGGCCTTTGGGTTGCCCATTAATTTATTGAAGTCACACCCACAAGGTGGACTGATGACCTGGTGAAGGTCGCCAAAAGTCCTCTGGATGCAAATGGCGCGGGAACGATCATTGTAGCAATCCTATGCCCAGCAGTGGTCGTCTTTCGGCTGATATGATGATGATACGAAGGCTGCTTTGAAGTATTATCAAACCGGAATCAGAAATGGATTCGAAAGTACTGTTGACACAACAAATGGCACAAAATTTACTAAGAAAAGAGTTGTTTATAGATGTAGTGAGTGATTAATTAATATATTGTCTGTATATGTATATAAACTATTAATATACACGGTGCTCGCGAACATTGCGAAAGATTGTAAGATTGTAACTATGCATTCTAGACATCAAAATAAACAAAAAATATTATGAGACCTAATGTCAAATTCCACAAAAACAATATGTATTTTTTTAGTCTTTTTGAATACATTTTATACATACATTTCCAATACTTTTTATCATAACAACAATTAGTTAAATTTAATTTTTTAGGGATTTTTTTTTGGGACACGTTTTTTCGTCAAGTTAATTCTTATTTTTTGATTGACAGGCAAAAGGTGTGGTAATATTAGAACACATTGTGGTAGGATTGTAATCAAAAAGAAGTTTTATGACGAGTTATGTCGAAAATCTTTTTTCGAAAAAAGGTTAATTATCTCTGGAACCAAGCCAAATCCAGGAAATTTTATATAACATTAAATATTGTTACGTTCGTGGGGTGGGTTTTCTATAGAAAATGTATAAATAAGCCACTAATTAAAACTGAGACTTTAATTACTAATTAAAAGAACAAACACCAAACTAAAACACTAGTCACACACTTAACACTTCACACTGGTCCACTTTTACACTCTCAAACTCGCCGATAGAATCGCAGTCTTCGCTCTTAATGTTAGCTCTTCGCTGTCTCGATAGAAACTACCCCTCGGCCGGGTCATGCTGTGTATTTATACCAGCCACTCAAATCTACAAAGTACGAGAAGATTCGACTCTAGAAAGTTCCCGAGTTAGGTGCGCGAACATTCTAGAGTATCGCTGTCTCTTTCTACAGGTTTCTCTTTCACACCCGTCCAGAATGTTCTCTCTATAGCTGTCTCATTCACATCCTTCCAGAACATTCTCTCATGCTGTCTTTATCTAATAGTGCTTTCTCTTTCACTCCTATGGGAAATTTAGCTATATACCGATTTGTACTTGAGAGGCCCAAAAGGGGTCCTGAAAACGCCTGAAAACGGGTTTTCAGGTTATTGCGCCATCCGATAGAGGGTATCCTGAAACGGCCTGAAAACATGTTTCAGGCGCCTGAAAACGACGGTATCTGGGGTGAATATTTGATTTTGTAGTATGTGAAAGAGGACCTTCTGAAACGGCCTGAAAACGCATTTCAGCCTGCTGAAAACGCTTCTAACGTGTCTAAAATCATATTTGTAGTTTTTATCATGCCACCGGCGTAACACTACCCCCTCCTAAGACATGCTCGTCCCGAGCATCATTATTTCCATGGTATTTGGCGAGCCGGTCAACGTGAACAATCTTGCATGGGCTTCGTAAATTCCTCCGAATCCGATATGAAACGTCATTGATCTTCGTAACCACTGTACGAGCTGCCATCCATGGTTTACCGTTGGATACTTTTTCCACAACTACACATCGACGACCTCCCTGACTTGCTGCTCCTGGTAAACGCACTGGGACTCGAAGCTGTGCCTTTGGTAGGAGAACAGTTCTTCTAGAGCAGTAAACATTCCCACTAATTCTTCCTTCCATAGGAACCTCATCAAATCTAGTTTTCACGACTCCAACTTCCATGTCAATTTTATAACCATGGCACCTCATAAAATCTAGTCCAATAATACAGTCATCAATTATGTCGGCAACAATCACTTTGTGCCGATAAATGTGCTTGCCGATTCTTAAATCCACTCCGGTCTCTCCCTTGATGGGAATATACTGGCCAGTGGCTGTAAGCAGCTGTAGATGCGTCGGTTGGACTACATGACCTCGAGTCAGGTGTTTCAGAAGCCAAGAATTAATCACCGTCCGAGAAGCTCCGGTGTCGATAGTAAGGTTGCATGGTATTCCACCAATTTCTCCCTTGACGACCAGACTATTCCCGTTGTTGACTTGTGAGATCACTACTGGGACATTTCGGTCATCAGCCAGCACTCGTCCCTTAGTCCTGGCTCTTACTCGTTTCCCTGCTGCGGCTCTGGTCGTACAGAGCCCCTATTCCTGGTCACAGGGGATTCATCCCGTTCTCTCCTCCTGCTTCTTTTCGGGCAACTAGTTTGTATATGGCCCCGTTCTCCACAATGGTAACATCGCGGCCCAATCTCCCGATGAGATGCAATCCTTCTTTTCGGGCAACTAGTTTGTATATGGCCACGTTCTCCACAATGGTAACATCGCGGCCCAATTTCCCGATGAGATGCAATCCTTCTTTTCGGGCAACTAGTTTGTATATGGCCACGTTCTCCACAATGGTAACATCGTGGCCCAAACTCCCGATGAGGTGCAATCGGCTCCCTGGCAGATACCTCACGTAGCTTATACGATCTTGATAGATCTTGGCGTACAGCTTCAACTTCTAGGGCATGAGCTACGGCATCCTTAAGGCTTTCGTGATGCCCTAGTCGTACTGCCGCCCTTACTTCCAAATCTCGGATCCCATCAACAAATGCCTGCACCAGCATGGTTTTTATTAAACACTCAGCTGAACGTTGGTATGCCTTTCTGACCAGCTTTTCAATTTCCAGGGCCCATTGTTGCAATGTCTCATTACGTCCCTGCATTCTGTCTTTCAGCTGAGCTCGATAGACATGTTCTAGATGACTGTCTCCGTAACGGGCTTCTAATGCTTCTAGAAGCCGGTCATAAGTTTGTTCTTTTCCAAGAGCTTCTAGAATTGTAAGAGCCTCGTCACGAAGTGCCAGCGTCAGAGCCGTCATCGCTTGCTCCTTACTCCAACCGTTTGCTTTGGACACGGACTCAAACTGTAGCTTGTACGCCGCCCACGAAGATGTACCATCAAAAGGAGGTGCCTTAAATTTTCCACCTCCCGGCACAGATACCTTAGGTGCGCAGGTACTGATGCCACTAGCTACTTTTAATTCAAGCTTCTGGAGGCGACGCTCAACCGCTTCCTCTACAACATGAATCTTGTTCTCCATGTCACTGAGCTTCCCTTGGACTTCGTACATTTCTTGCTTCCATTCAGTAGCAGCCTTGTGCAACTCTTGAAGAATCAATTTCGACTGTTCTTCTTGTTTCCGCGACTGTTCTTCTTGTTTCCGCAACTGCTCCTTCAGGAGAATCAGAATAGTTCTGAGGTCTACGTCTTGAGTGCTCGTAGCCTGCAAACCAGACGGTCCGGGCTTACATGCAGTATCCTCACATGCTAGAGGTTCTTCACGTACTGCAATATCCTCCTGCGCTGCAGGTTCCTCACGTGCAGTTTGGCTCCGGGTCACAACTCCTTTTGGCTCGGTCTCGTTGTCACGTGGCGTTATACCCATTTTCTATCCCGCTTCTGACACCAAATGTTACGTTCGTGGGGTGGGTTTTCTATAGAAAATGTATAAATAAGCCACTAATTAAAACTGAGACTTTAATTACTAATTAAAAGAACAAACACCAAACTAAAACACTAGTCACACACTTAACACTTCACACTGGTCCACTTTTACACTCTCAAACTCGCCGATAGAATCGCAGTCTTCGCTCTTAATGTTAGCTCTTCGCTGTCTCGATAGAAACTACCCCTCGGCCGGGTCATGCTGTGTATTTATACCAGCCACTCAAATCTACAAAGTACGAGAAGATTCGACTCTAGAAAGTTCCCGAGTTAGGTGCGCGAACATTCTAGAGTATCGCTGTCTCTTTCTACAGGTTTCTCTTTCACACCCGTCCAGAATGTTCTCTCTATAGCTGTCTCATTCACATCCTTCCAGAACATTCTCTCATGCTGTCTTTATCTAATAGTGCTTTCTCTTTCACTCCTATGGGAAATTTAGCTATATACCGATTTGTACTTGAGAGCAGAGTTGGGCGTAATCAATTCCTTTTGGAATTAATTACAGGGTTACATTCCAGTAATGACGATTCCTCAGTAATGAATTACTAGTATAATAAAAATTACTTTAATGCTGTACTATGGTTACGCCTGTAATCCATTCCTTTGGGATCGGTATTGTAATCAGCTACTGTAATATTGAATCCACCGTAATCAAGTACTTCTGTAATCTGCATTACTTACAAAGTAATTTTGTTACTATTACTCGAAGAAATTGTTTTTGATTTATATGTCATTCTAGTTGATATCTGACATCCTAGCAGTTTCATGAATGTTAAAAACGTATTCTGAAAATGTAGTATATTTTTAAGATCCAAAATGGCGGCAACTTTTTTTTGCAATCTTCATCATTATACTCGTTTTTGACTAATTCGCATACGTGGAATTCGATTTTCGGGTCCATTCTAAGATCCAAGATGGCGGCAACTTTTTTTAGCAATTTTCATCATTATACTCGTTTCCGACTAATTCGCATACGTGGAATCCGATTTTCGGGTCCATTCTAAGATCCAAGATGGCGGCAACTTTTTTAGCAATTTTCATCATTATACTCGTTTCCGACTAATTTGCATACGTGGAATCCGATTTTCGGGTCCATTCTAAGATCCAAGATGGCGGCAACTTCTTTTAGCAATTTTCATCATTATACTCGTTTCCGACTAATTCGCATACGTGGAATCCGATTTTCGGGTCCATTCTAAGATCCAAGGTGGCGGCAACTTTTTGATTGCAATTTTCATCTTTATACTCGTTTCTGACTAATTCGCATCCGTGAAATCCGATTTTCGGGTCCATTCTAAGATCCAAGATGGCGGCAACTTTTTTAGCAATTTTCATCATTATACTCGTTTCCGACTAATTCGCATACGTGGAATCCGATTTTCGGGTCCATTCTAAGATCCAAGATGGCGGCAACTTTTTTTAGCAATTTTCATCATTATACTCGTTTCCGACTAATTTTCATCTTTATACTCGTTTCTGACTAATTCGCATCCGTGAAATCCGATTTTCGGGTCCATTCTAAGATCCAAGATGGCGGCAACTTTTTTAGCAATTTTCATCATTATACTCGTTTCCGACTAATTCGCATACGTGGAATCCGATTTTCGGGTCCATTCTAAGATCCAAGATGGCGGCAACTTTTTTTAGCAATTTTCATCATTATACTCGTTTCAGACTAATTCGCATCCGTGGAAGCCGATTTTCGGGTCCATTCTAAGATCCAAGATGGCGGCAACTTTTTTTAGCAATTTTCATCATTATACTCGTTTCCGACTAATTCGCATACGTGGAATCCGATTTTCGGGTCCATTCTAAGATCCAAGATGGCGGCAAACTTTTTTTTGTAATTTTCTTCATTATACTCGTTTCTGACTAATTCGCATACGTGGAAATCCCATTTTCGGGTCCATTCTAAGATCCAAGGTGGCGGCAACTTTTTGATTGCAATTTTCATCTTTATACTCGTTTCTGACTAATTCGCTTCCGTGAAATCCGATTTTCGGGTCCATTCTAAGATCCAAGATGGCGGCAACTTTTTTAGCAATTTTCATCATTATACTCGTTTCCGACTAATTCGCATACGTGGAATCCGATTTTCGGGTCCATTCTAAGATCCAAGATGGCGGCAACTTTTTTTAGCAATTTTCATCATTATACTCGTTTCTGACTAATTCGCATACGTGGAATCCCATTTTCGGGTCCATTCTAAGATCCAAGGTGGCGGCAACTTTTTGATTGCAATTTTCATCTTTATACTCGTTTCTGACTAATTCGCATCCGGTGAAATCCGATTTTCGGGTCCATTCTAAAATCAAAGATGGCGGCAACTTTTTTTTCCAATTTTCATCATTTATACTCGTTTCTGACTAATTCGCATCCGTGGATTTCGATTTTTGTGGGTCCATTCTAAGGTCTAAGATGGCGGCAACTTTTTTTTGCAATTCTCGTCATTATACTCGTTTCTGACTAATTCACATCCGTGGAATCCGATTTTCGGGTCCATTCTAAATTCTAACATCCGAGATGGCGGTACAATGTTTTTCTTTTTTTTGTAATTATTGACATTGTAGTCGTTCTTACATACACGAATTTATCGTCAATTTAAGATCTAGGATCTATGGACCTACCTAGTGAAAAAAGAATATTTGGATTCCACGTGCGTGAATTAGTCAAAAACTAGTATGACAAAAATTGTTAAAAATTGTGTCGCCATCTTGAATCTTCAAATGAACCCTAAATTCGGGTTCCACGTATGTGAATTAGTCGAAAACCGAGTATAATGATGAAAATTGCGTAGGTACAAAATTCAATAACATGCAAAAAAAGACGCTGCCGTCTTGGATCTTACAATGGATTCTAAATTCGGGTCTCACGTATGTAAATTAGTCAAAAACGAGTACAATGACAAAAATGACAAAAAAAAAGAAAAAAAATGTGCCGCCATCTTGGATCTTAAAATGGTCCCTAAATTCGGGTTCCACGTATGAGTATTAGTCGAAAACGAGTACAATGACAAAAATGACAAAAAAAAGGAAAAAAATTGTGCCGCCATCTTGGATCTTAAAATGGACCCTAAATTCGGGTTCCACGTATGAGTATTAGTCGAAAACGAGTACAATGACAAAAATGACAAAAAAAAAGAAAAAAATTGTGCCGCCATCTTGGATCTTAAAATGAACCCTAAATTCGGGTTCCACGTATGTGTTTTAGTCGAAAACGAGTACAATGACAAAAATGACAAAAAAAAAAAGAAAAAAATTGTGCCGCCATCTTGGATCTTAAAATGAACCCTAAATTCGGGTTTCACGTATGTGTTTTAGTCGAAAACGAGTACAATGACAAAAATGACAAAAAAAAATGAAAAAAATTGTGCCGCCATCTTGGATCTAAAAATGGACCCTAAATTCGGGTTCCACGTATGTGTTTTAGTCGAAAAACGAGTACAATGACAAAAATGACAAAAAAAAAAAATTGTGCCGCCATCCTTGGATCTTAAAATGAACCCTAAATTCGGGTTCCACGTATGTGTTTAGTCGAAAACGAGTACAATGACAAAAATGACAAAAAAAAAAAAAATTGTGCCGCCATCTTGGATCTTAAAATGGACCCTAAATTCGGGTTCCACGTATGTGTTTTATTCGAAAACGAGTACAATGACAAAAATGACAAAAAAAATGAAAAAAATTGTGCCGCCATCTTGGATCTTAAAATGGACCCTAAATTCGGATTCCACGTATGTGAATTAGTCGAAATCGAGTATAATGACAAAAA
>JALPQI010010063.1:0-39001 GCA_025490895.1 Thaumatotibia leucotreta | reverse complement strand
TTTTTTCGCAATTGTATCGTAATTTACCATTTTCATAAATAAATGTTATCGTTTTCTTCAACTTAGCCAGTTGGGGTTTATTCTAAGAAATGTCATGATTATGTTTTATTTACAACTTCCCAATAAAGCGACACAATTGCTTACATTTTAAAGTTTTGAAGAGCTGCTGGCTAAAATAGCGATACAAATTTCATGCAAAACTTTTGATATAAAACAACAATTCTATTCAAACAGTGAAACTACATTAGGTAGGTATTTTTAGAGTTAGTGTTCATTAATTTTTGCTGTAGCAATACGCATTTTGAGTAGTTCAAGAGAAAGATGAATGGAGTAGCTACCAAATAAACACTTATTCATTATCCTTTGCTTCTTCGATTTTCTATGAATAACTTTCCTTACAAAAAAATTTGATAATTGCCGTTTTTACCTTTGAATCTATATTGCGCTATAGCAATCGCAAAGTAGGGTTTTCCGAATTCTGATTCTCACAGGTACAGCCGACAGCAAAGATATCATTACGGTTCAAGTGCCAAAAATATATTTACACGACCTTAATGTCAAGGCAATAAAGTCGTGTAAATATATTTTTGGCACCTAAACCGTAACGATATCTTTGACGTCGACTGTACAAGTACTTACATATTCATCACGCCGACAAATATTTACTAAAATCCTATCGATAAAATAGGTATTTTAGAAAGAATAAGGGTCTCAAAATAACGTTTTTTTGTAAAGTCAAGATTCAGAGATAACCGCTCCAGAATAATAAAAGTAGTGTTCTAACTTTAGATCCGGGTCGGAAAAATACGAAAAAAATTTGAATATTATGCTTATAGAGTACTTTCAAATAAAACTGATTCGAACATAATCAGCCGAGCCGTTTTTGAATAAGTAATTACGGAACCCTACGCTGAGCATGGCCCGATATGGCCCGATATCTATTCTGGGCCGATTTTTTTTTGTTATTTACCCGTTAGTATGCGCCTTAGTAAGGCGCCTAGCAACATCTCCCGCAAGAGTATTAAGTAAATTTCTTAAACAGCATCCAGATCACATATTATTATTTAATTTGTTTAATGGTCTCTTCATATAGAATATCGCTTATCGTCGAATCGTATATATAGTTCTCACGGAAACATTCTCAATGAGAACTAACTCTTATATTCTCATGAAAATTCTCGGGAATTTCCGAGTATATTCCCGCAATTTTGAGAATGTTTTGCAACTAGTACATCGCTAGTCGATAACAGTTTCCGTTTGAAGTTTGGCAATACATACAATACCGTAAAAAATTGATAGCTTGAAATACTACTGAATATTCCAAAAATACGCACCAAGGGTTTCGCTTCGACTTTCCTTATGCAAACTGCCAAAGAGTGGAATGCCTTGCCTGAAACTGTGTTTCCGCATGTGTACAATCTGAATATCTTCAAGGCAAGAGTGAATAGGTATCTCATAGGTAAACGTGCTCCACCGTATACTGCATCATCACTTACCAGCAGGTATGATCGTGGTCAAACGTCTACCTATTATGACAAAAAAAAATAAAAAATAAAGAATGGAGTCCTTGAAAAAATGAAGCATTACTGAGAATTTATATAATGAGGAATATGTTAAACCAAAAAATTAAAAATAAACAAAGGAATTCATAAAACCAAAATACTATTAACAAAACTCACTCTCTTTCGATTATAATTGGAGAAAAAATATG
Organism: Thaumatotibia leucotreta; assembly: GCA_025490895.1. NCBI lineage: Eukaryota > Metazoa > Arthropoda > Insecta > Lepidoptera > Tortricidae > Thaumatotibia > Thaumatotibia leucotreta. Next base: position 37,290 of record JALPQI010010063.1, on the reverse strand, counting down.
TCCCATCATTTTCATACAGTTCTCATTCCTTCCATTCCGCTAACGCCTTTGAACATTTATGAAATAACGGTATCGTAATGGAAAAATAATTTTAGGACATTTTTTTTCTCCTATTAGAATCGAAAGAGCTCGTGATTCTGAGTAGAACAAGCCCAAACTTGTCCGAATTAAATAACAAGGTGATTTCAACAACGGTTTGTGAAAACACCCAAATAAATTTGATTTATGATAAATTTAAATTTCTTCTAGCTTTCATCTCGATTTCTTCACGCCATGTGCGGATATATAGGTACATAAAGAAAAAAATATCTACAATCAGTTTATAAGCAGACAAGCTTTTAGATCGCGTATGAATATTAATAAACTGTTTATAGATAATATCTGTGAAAGTACATTTTTTTTAATTATAGAATTAAAAAACTGCTTATCAATGAGGTAAGAGTTTTATTCACAGTCAGACAACTAAACATGTTATAAATTTGTACTTACTTTAAATAAATATAAATATTATTATTTCATTTGTAAAAGGCATATTTCCGGCAACAGATTATGCTTGCATAATATCAGCCCTATCCATTACTCAATATTTAAATATAAATAACTAGGAAAAGTAGGTAATCGTATCTAATGTAGGTAATTTTATTCAGACAATCTATTGAATAGCACTTCTACTTTTGGATTTAACACGCACAACCTAACATTTAAGCAAATAAGGAGTGTACCGATAAAAAGCTGTAGGTATAGCTTTCAAATTAAAAATTCCGGTTGATATAGTTAAAAGCTAGTATGTAGTTACATGAAGCGAAATCAGCGCCAGAAAGTAGTAGGTAAAAATAGTATGCATAAGTCAAGGATGTCTTAAGAAAGACGAGAAGAATGGTTATCTGACCATTCAGGCATCTACATTCAAGACGGTCCCATCATTTAAAAGGCTACATACAAAAAAAAGAAAAAATATTTGGAAATGATTGTTTGGAAGAGGTTTTGAAGAAGCTGTAGGCACCTACTGGGAGTTCTGGAAGCGCAGTAGTGACACAAAAGTACCACAGTAAGCTAATTTAAGGCTTCTTGGTCAATGCCCATAGTCATACATTATAGTAAAAAAAAACTATATAGACCCGATTTTTACATTTGAAATGTACCTACAGTTTTTTTTTCGTACACTCTTTAATTGGACATGCATGAAATAATTGACATACCTACCTACAAGTACAGGTTGTAACAGAAATTGTGGTGATTAAGGGATCCTGAGTATGCCCATTTAAGGGCACACTCAGGATCACACTCGTATTATGTTAAAACAAAAGTAGGAAAATATTAAAGAAAATACGATCACTAAATCACCATTTTATTTTTGTTGCCTTGTTCGATATTATTACTACGAATTAACAATGACTCGGAAATCGTACACCAAATTATGTATAACACCAGTTGTAAATAATAGGCTTGTCTTAGTTTCACCTCCAGTTTCAATTATTTGTCTATCCCGTTGTACTCCATTACAGAACGTAATTCATAGGAGAGCCAAAACTCAGCAAAATGAACACCGAAAATAAACTCGACAGGTACCTATCTAAATATAAATTTTAATAATAATAAATATTAAATATGCTTGCTAAATTTCACGGGAATTACGACCTATACATAGAACGAGATGTTTAAGAATGACTGACCCTACACCATTCGGTCGTTGACTCTTCGTTTCGTAAAGCAACTTTAGGCCGCGTCTAGCCTTATGCCCCGGCCACGACATTGGTCTAAGGCGACCAGCGGCGAGCGAATCCATGAGTTGGAGCGGGATGCCGATATGGGTACGAGAGGGCGCACCATACGTTTTTCGCTAAGCCGGTCGCCTTAGACCGATGTCGTGGCCGCGGCGTTAATGTCGGATGGCTCGACTCGGCTCGGCTCCTGAACGTTCGAGCAGGGATCACACCTAAGGGTGCGGCTCCACTGACGCGGAGCTGTGCAAAATTGACCAATTACATTCTTCAAATTCAAAATTCGAAACACTGTGATGCGGTCTCATTGGCCGAGCTCCCACAGCTCCGCTCCGCTCCGCGTCAGTGGAGCCACACCCTAACAGCTTACTTGTATTTGTTTCGGTAACACCACACTAAACTATTTACGGGATTTTGATCCAACGGCCCATTAATAAAACTTGCAGCCAAAATGATACACAATCAATATAATTTGATGCTGGTGATTATTTATATAATAGACATTTTACACACACCAACATTCTAATTGTAATTATTTTTAAAATGTACAACGCCGTTTCATGATACACAACACCACAGACGTTTTGACTGGTATAGGAATATTTTAGCTCTAAAAGTAGATAACAAAGTACATGTTTATTATTTTTCTTTTCTTAAACAGTAGGTAGGATGAGCTTTCTAGGATTGTAGTAATGTTATTAAAATGAACATTATCGAATTGCCTCCCATTTAGACAATTTAGCCAACAAGTTGAACAAGTTGGTTGCATGCCATGAGTTTTTATAATTACCTATGATGCAAATGTGGGATGCAAATTTTGAGATCGCAAATAATATCCGAGTTTTAGCCGCCATCATAATAAGTAGGGAACAGGTTGTATCTACTGCAATCTCTTCCCTACTTACTATGATGAAAATAATGTGATCAAAGGAATTGCCAATAATTATTGCAGTAATACTAAACTATCGAAATGGCAAACACTCATACGTTTCTTTTTCACGAAACATTACATAATTTTGTTAGAATGTAAAAAGTACAAAAACCTGACAGATAAATTGTAATCTTAAACCTAGCATGGTAAAATAAAAATGTCTCAAAAGGAATGTTCTGCCTGCTCAGGCCGTAATCGCCGTTTTACAGCGTGAGTGCGATTTCACAATACCCGACACCCAATGCTGGATTGGAGAGAATGCGAAAGTGCTCTTAGGTGGTAAAAGACGGGCCAATTGATTTTTCTAATAGAAGCCTCATTCGATGATGCCTTCGTTCTTCAGCGTCGGGTCAGGCTCCTCGGTCTCCCCCAAGGTGCCGTCTCCACTTCGCTTGGCTCTGCTTATGATCACCGCCTTTGTTGCTGTCTTCACTGAAATAAAAAAAAAAACTTTGATAAAGCATCTCCTTGCTGAATAAACAAAACACGCCACAAACCCGAACAAAAGGAACTCATTTATGATGGTGGTTTGAATGTTATTTCTGTTGCCATAACGATACAAAACAAAGTATAACAAGGACAATGTTATAGAATACTAGAATGCCAAAGAGTGAAAGATGATTTTATTTAATATTTTATAATGACATAATATTAACTAACAATAATACCTAATTCCCTAACTTGCTTACAAAGTGAGACAGGTTACCTACACCGTGGTCATTTCCGACTCCACCACGTTAATTATAAGTACTTAGTTTAAACCTGACTACTTAATCAAGCAATGAGGCTGCAGTTACTTATCCATATTCTTTGAATAATATATATTACCTTTTTAAGTACAACGCCGGAAAGGGAACAGTCTCTAGTAACTACGTACTGGGAGTTCGATCAACGATTTCTAAGTACGCAATTCTAGTCATGAACGAATGCTAGTTTGCAAGCCCCAAGTAGAATTAACACAATTAGCAGGTATTAGAATTAAATGACTTACGATTATACGCCCATCCGATTTTAGCAAATGCATCGATGAACCCAGTGGAGATGTTAACACGGCCGAGCTCCGAAGTCCTGTAGTCCCACGGGAACACGTGGTGATAGTTGTGCCAGCCCTCACCTAGAGCTGCCAAGCTTACCATCGCGTTCTCTGTCGACTTTATAAACCTGAAATTAAATTGATACATTTCGTCAGGATATAACTTCCAAATTCATCCGATCGTCCTTTCGGTTATGAGATAAATTAATATAAGCACGAGTGTTCTAGCAATTCAACTGGGATTCAATCTTACACGAGCTTAGATTCGATTAAATGTTTTTTTTTTTAATTTGCTAAGTAACTCGAATGCAATTGCTATCAAATGTGTTTTTTGCATAGAAGTGCAATTTCAGCACTAACCTTTTTTATTTAACCTTGCATTGGAAAACTACTAAAATGTTACCCACACTATATGCAACAATAAAAACTCTGTGCATGTCAAACTTGAGTCCCGCTTTTACTTCAAATATTTGGTTTGGAGTGGGAGTCGGTTGGTTCCACACATTGTTGTATTGCTCGATGATATTTTACCTGTATTAATTGGCTGTTAGGAAAGTTAAAATAATCTTTTCCCAATAAATATTGTTGGACAGGTTAAAATTTATGTTTTCCGTTAACTGATAGTTGTTGTTATATTCAAGGATTAAATCCAAATAAATGTGTATTTACTTTAAAGTTTTTAGTAGGTACCTACTACCTAACCTACCTATGCGTATAACTAAGTTGCATGTAACTTGTTTCAAGTACAACAAATTTTCAAAATATGTACACGTTATCAAAAGATTTGTGTTTTTGGCTGATGAGCTGAAATAATCCTCCGATCGGGATTTTAATCCGCTTTGGCTGTACCGTCGCCAAGTTTTCTTAGTATCCTACATGCTTTTTAAATAACGAATTTGTGCATCTTTCCACACTTGTGTTACTTATAATTAAAGATTATCTTAAAATGTACTTTCGCCGTAATCTCCCTAGTATACGTTTTGCTTACAGACAAAATGTTATGCATAATTAAATATCAGTACGCAGACGCTGACATATTTGCTGACCGTTTAGCACGCTTGTGTGAAATTGCTAAACAATTTTGAAATTTTTTATAGATGATAGTCATTTGTATTTGTATCTGACCTGATATTTGTGATTTATTAATGTTATTATTCGACGTTTTATCGTATTAATTCTTATATTATTTTATGTTGACATTGTATTTCTTTTGGTATTTAAATAGTGTATTATTAGTATGACATTTAATTTAGTATAAGATTGAATGTTCTTTTTGTCTAGTTACTGTAACCGTGCTCTAGCGTGTAAGTGAATTGGTGTTAAACTGTAAGCTTACATTGTTTTCAATAAATAATAAATAAATCATAAAGTGTGTACTGTAAGTGCTTAATCTCATGTGCTAAATAAATGCTTAGTTACTTAAGTATACTAGAACTGATTGTCTTACATGTCATACGGCTTGTTCCCCCACAGATGCGCGAAGCTATTAACGCAGAAGGCGATGTTGAGGGTGATGGTGAAGCGCGTGACGAAGCTGACGACGAAGCTGTTGGTCAGCGACTCGCCCCAGCAGTACCACGGGATCCACACGGGCAGGAATATGTTCAGAAGGGCGAACATAGGGATGAAGTATCTAACGGGAAACATTCTGAATTAGTTAAACAGGAAAGGTTTATGCTGTAGCAAGCTAACAATTATGAAGATTCTATTTTTGATATATTATCAAAAAGTATTCAAATAACTGGGTATTTCTCATTTAGATTTGTGAGTTGTCACAGCCATGTACAGAAAGTTAACATTAACTACTTAAATTTAATTTTCTATATTTTTACATATGAACAGAAATCTCGTCACAGGGGCTACTCCACAAATAAGTATCAAATGCAGGACTTCCTGGAAATTTTTGAATATGGTCGTGACACACCTGTCTAACTAAATATTTAAGATTTCTTAATTAGGTATTTACCTTCTAATTCGTCAGAGCACTTTCTTTCTCCAAATGTATAAAAATATGTTCAGTGCTCTCACGGAACTTATTTTTAGGTATACAGGGTGTTTTTTTTTCGACCGTTCAAATTCTACGTAGTGAATGTGTAAAAAAGTAAAAAAAAATCAGCTGTTTCATACATTTCGGCCGGCGTAATGCCGCCAATTTGTATGAAACAGCTGATTTTTTTTTCGCGATTTCGACTTTGTCCCCATAGTAAAAGTTGGTCAGTATGACCTACACATTCACTACGTAGAATTTGAACGGTCGAAAAAAAAACACCCTGTATATTTGGACATTTGGATAGGTTCAGTGAGAGCACTGAACATATTTTTATACATTTGGAGAAAGAGATTACACCCAGTTCCTCAGTTTGGATTTATATGACAATTTGATCTGTAAATTGTCGACATAAAATATTCTGATGTATTTTATCATACATATCCCATTGTATATTATTAATATACAGCGTATAATTTGATAGTGCCGACCGATTGGCGTCGTATATTGCGATTTCTGCGATGGGGATACTACGCAAGTGATGTCATCGGAAAAATACAAATTATTCGCATGGTAGATAAAAATAAGCTTAGATTATTCAGAAATAAATTGCCATTGCGTGGGTCCATAAGCACTCGCTTTTGCTCGTGATTCACTATCTCAGCTTATTACTGCGTCCATATATATATGAAAGAGAGAGATTTGTAACGAAGCGAAATTGTAATGAGTCTCGGTGTCTCCGAGGTCGGGCCTTTGCTACGCTGTGATTGGCTAAAGCGCTACCATATGATGCGGCACTAGAGAGGAGGCTACGTCGATAAATTATTATCCATAGATATTTGATAAGGCCGGAATATTAAGAAAAACATTAAAATCGATCTATCATTTAATAAGAAATAAATACAGATTAAAATATCGCATTGGACGATGTATCTAATCTTTATAAACATTATGTTATCCGTCGCGCCCTTGTTAGCGCGAAAATACCGGCCGTCCTAGAGCCCAACGGTCTGGCCAGGGACGACGGCAAGAGGCCTGACGGAATGACGCTGGTGCCCTGGAGCATGGGCCGGCCGCTAGTTTGGGACGCCACCTGCGTTAACACTCTGGCGCCGTCCCATGTTTCGGTCACCGGCGTTGCTGCTGGCGCCGCGGCATCATTAGCCGAAAGTCTCAAGCGCCGCAAATATGCTGCTTTAGGAACGAGATACATATTTGCGGCGTTTGGTATGGAGACCTTGGGGCCATGGGGGCCAAGTGCACATGGACCTCAGGCGACCAGAGGGCTGGCCAGTACCTTGCACGGCGTTTAAGTATAGCTATACAACGGGGGAATAACGTGGGCAAGGTACCCAGCTTTCTGGGTACCTTGCCCACTGACGGCGATTTAGGCCAATTTTTTTATTTATAGGTAGTTAAGTCCTTATATAGTTTGTTTTCATTTTATGTCGTTAAATAATAAATTAGTAAACTTTTTTCTTACTTTCGTGTCGGATCTGGTTTGTAAATAATAAACTACAGCATGTCAATTATAAACATATATTTGAAAATGAACAAAGCAATTTATTAACGACATTATCTTAATTGTGGCTGGGAATCACATGAACAAATAATTATTCAGACGGTTGTACCCTTAATAAATATAATGTTATCAGCCGTTTCCGCGATGGTCACATATTTAAATAAAACAATTTCAACCTTTGACAACGGTTATTGTAAAAGGCTCAAAATAATATAATACGCGATATAATCTACATATATTGTTTTAAATATGAAAGAAAAATTGAATATAATCAAATACATCAACAATTTATCTACCCTATTTGTCATCGGCACGGTTAGTCGTACCTCTAGTTCGCGGCCTGCTCGCAGCGGCCGTACCAAGAAATGACAGGACGGTTGTGAATATCGCTAGCAATTGGATACATTGCACGGTCACTTACCAAATTGCAACTTGCTTGCTATTCTAAGCCGTCAATGTAAAACGCACATACAATTTGTCACTGAATAGTTCAACCAATTGGTACGCCCAAGTAAAATCCTTATGACATTTATGTCAGCGGTTTGTTGTTATATATTATTTGTAAAAATACGTGGTTTTGTCAACTAATAACTAAAAAAATCAATACTTTGACTCAATAGTCCTTGACATGTTTATTTACACTCCTATTTTTACAAGAAATAACGGCACAATTCGGCATTTTGCGGATATGTCCGAGCTCATCCTGCAGTCGCGGGTAAGTTGCGACTGGTTCATAGGGCGCGCATCTGTCACACTATAAAGGCCTATCGGCCATAACGCTGCGACATGTTCCATGCCACCGTTAGCTATCTATACTGATCTGTGATTACAAATTAGCAAAAATTTAAATATTGAAACAGAACAAAATATGATTTAAATTAAATTAAAATAGTTATTATATATAAGCATACAATTTATGAAGGACTCCACAAAAAGCGTTCCACTTGACTTAAAAATTGGAATCATATTGTTATAAAATAATATCAAGTGTACATACAGTGTCAACGTTGGTGTAGTGTATACCGTATATCGGGTTTACATTTTACAAGTGAACGAATACAGCGACTAGTAGGTACTTATAGAAAGAAAAATTTAACTTTAAAATATCTGATTATCCATAATTAAGTAGGTAGGTACTAGGTATGCTCGATTTTCATTATGTACTTGTTAAAAAATATTATTACATAAATTAGTTTAATTTTATATCCCAAAAGTTGTGATTATGTCAGTAGGGTGAGTACAGTTCTCGTTAATTCTTGATATGAGGTTTGGAATTTAATGACAATATATAGTGTTTCTTCTTATTTATCAAAGATTTCATAATATTTTTTTGTTAGTGGCACAGAAACACATTGCCCGCCCGATGGTAATTACTAATTGTTATCCCGACGTGTGCAATAGAATAAACATCAGGAATATTTAAGTTACTATCTTCGCTTCTGTCAACGACCAACGTGGTGGACTGGCTCGTTTCGATTGTACTAATTGGGTATTAAATGCATGCATGACGAATTTATTTGAACAAACTACTGCGAAACTACAATTGCGACCAAATAACTTAAACTGAATAGAAATTGATAAAACATGAAATAAAACTATAGGCCCCTGCGGCATGGTAGGAAGAACGATGGTAGAAATAGGTATTACTTCCTCGCTGGATTGCTAAGCTAATGCGGTGAACGAGGAAGCTGCCATGTCGAATTAAGTGCGAATCAAATAGAGATCTTGAATTTCAAATAGGCCCTCACGTCTATCTATGCTGGATAGGAATCGGGCACGCTGTACGCGTATCAATTTGAATTTGATCTGATTACATTTCAATATATAAGCCGACGAAATTGATTCCGAGCGTAACACAATTTTTAAATCCTCTATTACCAATTTCATTGTACAGTAGACTACAAAGAAATTTGTTCAGATTTTCACCTTACTGCATTGGGTAAAGGATTTCTGGTTAACTGTACGTGAATCGCGACATAATACCAAACGAAACGCAAGGTGTTATTTGCGTACTGTTGATGTTGTTTTGACTTTACTTATACTTTCGGTATCCCTATATCAAAACAGATTGGCAGAATTCCTGAGACGCGGGTACGCAACAGTGTGAGCACAAGCCAGCTCACGTGTGCGAACCAGTCCCGCTTCGGTGGGAAACAAGCTAACACTTTTATAGAAATTTCGGCGGGGTATCAATTGTGCACTGCAGATTTTACTAGCGGATTTATGTCGAAACACTGGCAGGCTGTTTAGATGCTCTGAAACTGATCTTCCGAGGCAGCTTACTTTTTCTGCCACGCGACGACGGGATCGGTGTCGAGGTCTGTCGAGGTGCGCCGTTGTGCAGCGCGGCGGTCCTTCACGGCTGGGTGCGGCGTCAGCACGAGCAAGCCCACGTGTGAACCACGTGACGTGGAAACCAGGCCCGTTTCGATGGGAAACAAGCTTTTAAGACTTTTATGTACAATTCAAAGGTACCCTGCAAATCCAATGCAATGGCTTCCTATATCGAAACGCACTGCCAGGCTGTTCTGAACCTGATCCTCTGAGCTTACTTTTTCTGCCAAACGACGACGGGATCGGCGTCGAGGTCCGTCGAGGTGCGCCGTAGCGCAGCGCGGCGGTCCTTCACAGCGTGATGCAGCTTCAGCACGAGCAAGCCCACGTGTGACCCACGTGACGTGGAAACCAGTCCCGCTTCGATGGGAAACAAGCTTTTAAGACTTTTATGTACAATTCAGAGGTACCCCACATGCGACCTGCAAATCGAAACACATTGCCAGGCTGTTCTGAACCTGATCCTCTGAGCTTACTTTTTCTGCCAAGCGACGACGGGATCGGCGTCGAGGTCCGTCGAGGTGCGCCGTAGCGCAGCGCGGCGGTCCTCCACGGCTGGGTGCGGCGTCAGCACCAGCCAGCCCACGTGCGCGAACCAGAACCCGCGCCGGATGTCGTGCGGGTCCGCCGCCGTCTCGGTGTACTTGTGGTGCACGCGGTGGTCCAGCGCCCACGTGTAGATGTCGCGCTGAAACCAAAAACCGTTGATAGAGTGGCGGTATGTACATTTTTTTCAAACTTGCAATGAAATTATAATATTTACGTACGTTAAATTGAACCCGGAAGTAGGTATAAGTCGCTGGTTCGATGACGTAACTTAGTATATAATGTAATGGCATTTTGGTTACTACTTATAAGGAAATAACTTGTTTTTGACAAGTGATAGAACTTTTTGGAATTTCGCCGTAAAAATACGGTAGAACTAATGTCAATGTTAGCGGGATATCCTCAACATGATAAAAAATAAATTATGCATAACTTTTTATTTTGTAATATTGTGTATTCATTATTAGTGTGTACTGTAAACTTGGCTTCTGATTTTACTATGATACTTGCTTCACATGGAAACCAAAATTAGCAGGCATATGCACCTATAACTTAAACTCAAACTCAAACTGTTTTATTTGCAAATACCTATTAGCTAGTACAGAAGAGTGTGATGTGATGGTAATACATTTTTTGTGTCACTATATTTAACCATTAGGCATACAAAAACAAATTATATAAATTATAAAATTAATTTAATAAGGAAATTATACAATTCATTTATTAATAGCTATACCAAAAAACTAAAATAAAATGAATAATAAAATTTTAAAAATATCCCAAAAATAAAACTACGAAATAATTAAAGTGTAAAAATTACAAAAATATTGTCAAATAAAAACCAAATTACATTTCAAAATTAACAACTTAAATAATCAGAAATAGCATAATAGCATTTGCTTATTAAATATGTCATTAGTGCTCGTTTAAATTCATTCGTATTTTAATTATTAATTGTTTCAGGCAATTTGTTATATATTTTACTGGTCAAACGGATGGTAACGCTTTTTAGCTTGAGTGCAGTATTTGCTACTACCGTGTGGACATTCATTTTATTTAATCTATTATTACGAGATTGAGCTACTTTTTTGAAACGGAAAAGCAATTTCGAATATAAAAAGCGAAGGCAGTGTTAGCACTTTCAAACTTTTAAATATAGCCTGCTAAGTTTGGTTTCCCAGCGCCTGCAGAAATGTATTATTATTTGAAAGATTAATTCCCATGAGGACGTTTCTTGGCAACTGAGAACACTGCTTAAGTCTTATGTTTAAAATACAAATACAGTACAAAGGCCATAGTCGGATTTTCATAGTAAGTCAGCCTTTAAATCAACCAGACTCTAGTATTTTTTTGTGAGTACCTCTTATGGTGAAGAATATTTCTGCTGAGTATCAACGTCCTATCGGTGACAGTTTTTGACTTATGATTTTTTTTAGTTTTTTCTTTAATGTGTTGTATCTCAGGATGTATAAAAGCGAATTGCTTCAAATTTTGAAATAATGTTCTTTATTTAGATATGCATCGAATTTAAAAAAATGAATATCGATTGTCGTATAAAAAAAAGAAAAAAAAAGACCAAAAAATTTTTCATATTTTTTTTTGTGTACCTATGAAGTAGTGACACCTCTATTTTCTTTTTCTAATTATAGACCATACATTGGCCTACTAGTTGCCTAAGTATCAAAATTTTCCAAGCGGTACTTCTTACCAAAAATCGGCAATATGTGTGGTCAAGTTCTGCATTCAATCGGTGTTTTTCAATGTAGTATACAAACTCTTCATTTATATTTGAGTTTTCTTATCAGGTTATCTTATTTAAGAGTAAATGCTAATGACAACTTAATGTCATCATGATGCAAGCTGTTTATTTCATTATTAATCGGCCGTTTATTATTTTTACTAGCGTAATTCGATATTATTTATGAGATATTCATTAAAAATAATATATTGCAGTTAAATATTATCGAGATACGCTAGTTGAAATGGTAAACGGCCGATTAATAATGAAATAAACAGCTTGCATCATGATGACATTAAGTTGTCATTAGCATTTACTCTTAAATAAGATAACCTGATAAGAAAACTCAAATATAAATGAAGAGTTTGTATACTACATTGAAAAACACCGATTGAATGCAGAACTTGACCACACATATTGCCGATTTTTGGTAAGAAGTACCGCTTGGAAAATTTTGATACTTAGGCAACTAGTAGGCCAATGTATGGTCTATAATTAGAAAAAGAAAATAGAGGTGTCACTACTTCATAGGTACACAAAAAAAAATATGAAAAATTTTGTGGTCTTTTTTTTTCTTTTTTTTATACGACAATCGATATTCATTTTTTTAAATTCGATGCATATCTAAATAAAGAACATTATTTCAAAATTTGAAGCAATTCGCTTTTATACATCCTGAGATACAACACATTAAAGAAAAAACTAAAAAAAATCATAAGTCAAAAACTGTCACCGATAGGACGTTGATACTCAGCAGAAATATTCTTCACCATAAGAGGTACTCACAAAAAAATACTAGAGTCTGGTTGATTTAAAGGCTGACTTACTATGAAAATCCGACTATGGCCTTTAATTATCTAGAGTATTTAAAAAATATATTTTAATAAATAGAAAAATACGCAATGTACATTTGTTTATAAATTGCTCAACAAGTAATGATAATGTCTAAATTATCCCTATATCCGAAATAGTACATATAGAAGACAGGAAAATAAGAGCAATTTCCCGTTAATCAAGAAAATGTCTCGATCAGCCAAGCGTCTCCTGATAGAATATTCGGCCAAGGCTACACAATTCACAAAACCCATATAATTATTTTAACTATGTACTTGTCACTATTATAACTCGAGCTCTAGGTTTGTAAGAACACGACCTAATCAGATGTCACAATAAAGCTGGTTATTTGAGTCAATGCTCGGTTTTAAACATCTTTGAGGTTAAGAAGATCAATTGGCTCTAGTTGTGGTGAACAATGCAAATGAATCAAATGATTACATCATTTCTTACAAATGTTTGAAATACAGTGTGCACACAATTGTAGGACCAACAGGGTCGTAGTAAGTAGAGGTAATAGTACATTACTATAGAGGACGGGAAACGAAGGGTTACAGGCCAAGTAGATATATCTGGCCGAAGGAACTGAGGCCAGATAGGAATACGCGGCCTGTAACCCTGTTTCTCGCCGAGATTTGTATAGTGCTTTTCTCAAACTTGCCATGAAATAAAACGAACTGATTTCGCCGAATCATACTATTTGATTTGTAAATAAACCAATAGTACAGTATCGTACAACATAAAAAAAAAACATTCGCGCCTACCTTTTTTTTAATCTGTTTGAGTTATCCTTTTACCTGTTGGTATAGACATTAGTTCTTAGGTTATTTTTTTTTCTGTGGCTGAATGTCAAGACCTAGTGTCACAATTTGACGTTTCAAAACAAAAGACAGTTTGTTTGCAGTCCTAGGTGTGAAATAAATACATGAAATCTCTTTACATATCATCTTAGCACATGACACCGGATACATAGTATTTCCGGGTTTAATTTAACGTAAGTAACATCAACATTCCGTAGCAAGTTTGAGAAAAATAATTTTCCCCTCACTAGCTAGTAAAGTGCTCTTTTATCCTTTAGGCATTGATCTCACCGCGAGCTACTAAGCTATGAACTATCGGCTATAAACACGAACAAGAGACACGGCGATACTCGCCCAGCTATCAGCTATCACCGCCGGGCTTTTATTTACACGGGAGTGAGTATCTTTTGTTCGTGTTTGTAGCCGATAGTTCATAGCTTAGTAGCTCTCGGTGAGACCAGTGCCTTAATACGAGCGGGTAAAAACGCATCTTATTCACATGTGTGGCACGATCACTATTTATTATAAAAGGGGGCAAATTTGTTGTTAAACTCTCGTGGTTTGAGACCTTCGCAATGCTCAAGAATCCAGTTTTTGAACCACTCGCTACGCTCGTGGCTTAATTTTGGAATCTTCCGCTGGCTCAGGTCTCAATATTGGCACGACAGTTAAACAACAACTTTGCTCCCTTGTATAATATAATAAATAACTATTGATTCTGGTTTGCGAAATGTTTCTAAATAAAGACAAACTAAACTTCAATAAGATTATTTACTATGCGCTCATGTGTCACTGTGATAAAAGTTTATTAGCTTTTGTCACTATGGCACTAATTATTTTCCTGTTTTCTCATGTTTTATTTAATGCTTTAATGTCAGCACACTGTATCCTATTTGTATGTCACAATCACAATCGTAAGATTCATTGTGCGACAAAATTGTGGACAAGGTTATATTACTTTAAAGATCTAGATATTAGAATATTGACAACATCGCTCGTATTTTGCTGGCATGGTTTGATATTAAATCCATTGTTATCATCTTCTTTATTTATTTATCTTCTAAATGAGTCATTTTAGAATAATGATATTAATGATTATAAAAATGAAATAGGTACAATACGAGTAAGGGCTGATTTTTCAATCGCCAGATAAACTTATTCGTTAGTTAAAATTATAACTATGCTTTTCTAAAGTCATCAGTCAAAACAGGATAGAGCTAGCGTTTATCTGACAGATACTGTTAACTGGCAATTGAAAAATCAGTCCTAAATCGTACAAAAACAATACAAACATATCATAAAAAACCTAACCCAGGGTGCCGCCGGTAACGAGGCGGGCCTAAGCTGCCGGTGATTAGGGCTGCATGGTGATGAACCCGCGGACTATTTGCAACGTGTCCAGGAATACCAACTTCTGCATCTGACCCTCGATCCAACCACCTAGCGAGAGACTCTTGAGGTGTTGATCGAGACTCTTCGCTATGAGACCGTTCGAAGAAACAACTATCGCTACAATGATCGCCGAATCAACCTCCTACATATATACTTCGAGAGACAGCTCCTTCTCGGCCTTCATGAGGTTCTCATCATGGGGGATGGTAATGTCGATGAGTATTTCCTTGCATTGCGATCGATCTATCAGCACGATAACAGGCTTATTGGCTACAATGGCCCTGTTCGTGATGATAGATGCCCTCACCGGGATTCGAACCCGGAACCTCCAGCTTCGTAACTACCAACTGGGCTACGGAGGATGAAAATTACAAGTCTGATAATTGTAAAATATCACTGTTAATGACGTCACCAACATAAAATTAATACATAGTTAATAAAATACTTTTTATTCTCCGAAACCCGTGTTTGTCGCAAGGCTTAGTACAATTTTAATTAAATCTTGACATAAGGTTCGGCTTATGTCGGTATTTCGCTACAATTGTCGTGTTTTTTGTGACAATTGTAATAGAGAAGTAGATATTATTGCTGATTTATTGAAGTTCCTGCACAAAATTCCATGTTGGTGGCAAACAAAAGCACGGTCCATCCTATGGTAAGCGGTAAATGTAGCCTATGACGCCCCCGATTGGAGAAACAGTAAATTTACAATTGTAGCACTTTTCAATGTGGTGAAATTGGGGCCAGGATATAGTTCCGGTAGTTATTCGTCATGATAACCTCGTCAGCCATTGCACAGGCAAAACCCTCGGTTTCTAGAGCAGATCCACGATAGGTCCCGTGAGGGCCTTGTAGGACCGCCCGTGGTGCTCCTTACACTTTATTGGCGTGATTAATGTTTATACCTGTACCAAATTTCAGATTTCTAGTACTAACGGCCACTGAGCTATGCTGCAGACAGACAGACAGACGGATAGACGGACACGGCGAAACTATAAGAGGCCACGGCTAAAGTAGGTTTTGTTTAAGAAAAAAACCTAAAATGTCAATACCCAGAGAGGAAACAAGGGTATATGGGTTTGTATATTCTGAAAAAGGCAGCGCTCATTTCCTCCTAATTAGGTATTTAATTAACGTTACTCTACATAGATATTAAAAAAATGATCGAGAACATTGAATTGACAATGATGTTTCCCTTTCGGGCATTATTATATTAGAATATTGTCATCATTTGTGCTACATTACATTTAATTCTAAGTAACTTAATTGAGGTATGGACTTAGGTTCTAGACATATTATTTATAAATCTAAATAATGTTCGCCACATCAATATTATCCATCTCTGTATTTTTAGACATAACTTGGTAAACGCAAACTAGCTAAATAGAAACATGCCCACAAAAGTATCCCCACATAAGGACATACCTACATGAGTACATCAGTAAGTGTATTATTGTAATTGTAACTATAATTACATTTTTTTTAAGTTTCTACATCGCACTAGATAGCCTGATATAATAAATATCTATACAATCTAAACAGCCAACACTCAAACCTAAGAATACGTATTTAGAAAGTTACGAAGGGCTTTGGAGGACAACGACCTTACCTCCTACTATCTGTAGATCTTTACATGGAGTATCCAATTCTTTAAATCAAATAAGTTCACCAAGAAACATTGACGACGGCGGTGGTAGTAATATTGAAAATTAAATATAAAATAAACCTATTCTTTCAACCCGAAAGTTTCCAATTAATTGAACATTGTTGAATCTTCTAGTAAGTATCAAAATTCGAATTCAATTAAAATATAAGTACATATATTTTATTTGATACTACGGTACCGCTTCATAAATAGGTACTTACATTTATAATATTCAATGTTTTTGGTACCTACCAACAGCTAACTAACCTAAGGAAAGGGTTATCCACCAGAGGTGTCACATGCGCGGTGCGGTGTCAGTGACGGTAAACTTGCCAAGAGATTTTAGTTACAAGTACAAGAAGGAAGAGCTAAAACTATTTTTTCCCCATATTTTTTGTAGCTGAATTCGTTCGTTCCTCAAACGATTTAAAAAACGTTTTCGGTCTGAAACAGATAGGTAGATCACCGACAATTTGTCACAAGAAGCAGTTGAGCTTATCAGCTGACATCTGTCTGAGCCATGTAAGTCAGTACCCATCTGTCTAGCCGTCTACATCAGGGCAAGATTAGGTAACATTTAGCGAAATCCCTTTAATCTTCAATTGCAAACAGTTTTTCAATTGCAGTTTTAACGGAATCTGTTACACCCTGAGCTCAAATAGGTAGTTTATAATGTACACATGGCAATAACCCGCGGCATCTCTCTTGTCTCTAGTTTGTTCCCCGGCCTAACGTTATATTCTAAATAAAACGTGATTGAATAAATGAATAGTTTTTATTTAACTTCAATATATGACAATAACGACGAGTCAAATACGAAATCAATTTTGAACGGTGGTGATGATGATGAACTTAACATGTTTATGATAGTGAGAAAAAAACACGACATTTTTATCGTAAGCAAAGTAGACAATAGATATTTATGCCGCGAGTTGCCATGTATATTATGTATAAATTATAAACTATTTGAGCTCAGGGTATACTCGTAACCTTTGCTCGTAACACTCTCCACCCCCTTAATGGTAATTGAATGCTCAGCCTATCATTCAATCAATCAATCATTAATTCAATGCAACCATGGTATTTTACAAAGGTGTATAGAGATTTTAAGTTGAAAAATGGACCCTACTAGAGTGTAGCAGTTTAAATATAAATAGTTCAACAAAATAAACACAATACACCTTACAGACTAAGTTTGGTATCCTAAGAAGTCCTACAGGGAATATGGGCATAAATTAATAGGTAGGACTTTAATTTGTTTACAAAAGTATCGTATTATTTCTCTATTCATATATTTTCAGGTTTTTTTTAATTGTCATATTCACTTTCTGGATTTTCGAGATAAAAATAAAAATTAAACATTATGTAAGCTGTATTTACATCTTTATTTATTTCATTTGTATATATTATTGTATTAAATAAAAATGTCATTAGCAATTTAATTATACACTTGTAATAAAAGTCGTAAAATAAACAAAAAAACGAATACCTTCGGAGCCATTTTAATAAGGTTAGTATAGTAAGGTTATGAGTATTGAAAATGGCCAAAATGGTTTGGATTAGGCGGAGAAAGTTTTACCTAAGGCTGAATTTACCATCTGGCATACAAGTTTACAAATTGAGGACCATGCGTTTTCTATCTTTAAAACGTTAGAAATATGTAGGTATTTGAATTTAGGACTTGAGCTCCGTTTACAATTATCCTCGAGCCGTTTTACTCATTTAAGCGTTATCCCAGACTTGGTATCGGCATTATGCATATGTAAATTACTTGAAAAGTAGTCATTGCCTAGAAATCCAACATATACCAAGCAACCCTTAAGGTAATTTAAAATCAAAGCAAACTATGCAAGCAGATTGATTTGCAAATTGCTTTCTCTTTGACATAACTATCAATCCAAAATGTTTAATCAAAGCAAAATGCAATGAACAAAAGTCACAATGATATCTATTTATGACTTTCATTCAAAAATACATAAGCATTACAGTACAATTACCAAGTCGCTTACATACTATAATAAATCGAAATTAGATACCATACATACTAAGTTACAAATGTCAAAACGCTGAACAATTCATTAAAAATAACAATTAACAATAAATTAACAACTTTACTTTACTTTGTGTTGCAGATTGCAGATAAACTAATAGATGGTTAGTAACTAATAGGGCTCCAATTTATCATGTTTCGAGTTAGGTTAGTAGGCTAGAATATACAGGGTGGTCCAAACCTTGACGTCAAAAATTTTTTTTTAGATTCCTCACGTCATGAGCTATCAGAATATACCCCATGTTTGTTAGTCGATTTTTTGTGGTTTTCGAGTTATGAATTTTTGAAATTTTTTTTTGAGAAATTCTGTAATGAAGAAATTTCTTAATAAAAAAAATACTGTTGGATTTTTTAACTATTTTCTTTTTGTAAAAGTATTACTACAAATAAAGCATTTACTGACAAAAAAATTAGCGTCCTCACTTTGATACAAGTAGGGTAAAAAATTCAAAATTTTACGTTAAAAATGCATCAAAATAGCATTAATGTACGTAAATCAAAAAAATAAAACATATCCCAAGGATTTTTGGTAATGTAAAGACTGCCCTAGACCTTAAACCTTCGTAAAAGCGAAAAAAAAGTGATACTTAATAATGAGCATTTTTCGGAGTCGTCGGTCAAATAAACTTAAAAAAGCTTAAAATTTTAAAGTAGTAAAAAATTACTTGAATAACTATACAAATTGAGTTTTCGTGGTTTTTTCTGTCTATGTTCATTGATAAGAACAACAAAAAAATTAAAAAATCTGTGCGTGATTTCTTTTCTGGCAGCTCTAAGAATGATTAGGTATCTGTCTGACAAGTCGTATATTATATGTATATAATATGTATTTATGTGTAGGTATATATATTAATATTGTATGTATGTCATAGGTATGTAGGTATTAATAGCTTACTACGTGTTTCCAAATGCACCGCCTACAATCTTTTCTGCTTTGCCTTAAGGTTGACTGGTAGAGAATGCCTCATAGCATTAAGTTCGCCTTTTGTACATTAAGCTGTTCTTTTGTGCAATAAAGTCTAAATAAATAAATAAATAAAAGAGATGAAATTTCACTTTATTTTTAAATTAAAAATTTAGAAGTTTTTTTAAGTTTATTTAACCGACTATACAAGGTATATTCTGATAGCTCATGACGTGAGGAATCTAAAAAAAAATTTTTGACGTCAAGGTTTGGACCACCCTGTATAAGGATTAAGTATTTCGACTTTCATAATATGCATAAGAATACATATTATGCATTTGGGAGCCCCAAACTGTATTTGGATCAGCGTCCGTGTTGCTGCTATTGCCCCCCCTGCCCGGCTTTTTTGTCATTTGCTTCTTTTGTGTAGGTATCACTATTCTACCGTGCTAAGTCAATAAAATAATTAAAAAATTAAAAAACACGACTGCCGTTTTAAGCGAACTGAAAAGTAACAAATAATTCTTTTTTCAGGTTTTTTATTGTGAGCGTATCTACATAAGTATAGGCGCTTGTCTTATTACTTACAATATTTTGTTTCAATTACAGTCGGGGAACCTCCATAAGTATATTTATATTTTCCGTAATGAAAGGTTCCCCGACTGCAATCGAAACAAAATATTGTAAGTAATAAGACAAGCGCCTATACTTATGTAGATACGCTCACAATAAAAAACCTGAAAAAAGAATTATTTGTTACTTTTCAGTTCGCTTAAAACGGCAGTCGTGTTTTTTAATTTTTTAATTATTTTATTTATTTGAAACCTTTTAGTGAATATGAAGATTCCTTGAAGTTGGATAGAATTTCAAAAACTGACTTCGCAGAGGGCTTTTCGGGGGCCCGAGGAGTTCCCATCCAGCTAATTTTGGGGCCGGAACGTTGACACCAGGAACGTTGGAACCAGTGTAAATCTATATGTTGATCGAGTCCACAGGGCGAGCTTCAGGGTGGGAGGCCGAAAACTGAGCTCGCAGAGGCCCGAACCTTCACTTCGAGGGCCCGAGCATGTCGCTTGCAAATTTAAGACGAGGCCGAAGGCCGAGCTGCGAGAAAATTGAACTACCATTCTTCGAATACCCCAGCATCTAAAAAACCGACATCCGCGTAGGGCCCAAGGCACGACGAACGAGCCCACACGGTACAACCGTCCCTCTTAACTTAACTGATTTAATAATCGAACCGGAGGGCCCAACGTGCAACGATTCGCTTCGAACTCCAACAAAGACTTAAAGTTCGCGAGGCGGAAGGCCGAGCCACCAAAGCCCAGCACTACCATGTCAGCCGACGGAATAGTGTAACGTTAAAATGGATGTGCGACAATCGTTTCGATCACCCGCAAAGGACGTACTCCGCGTAGGGACGAAGGCCCGAATCGTTCCTCAGAGAGGCGCTGGTTTGCGAGGCCAAAAGCCGAGCCCCTGGCCTGGACCACCGGAGCCAGTGGCACAGACTTTAACTTAGAGGGCCCAAGTGTCACTAGGAAGAAATTCAAAGTATGGCCGAAGAAGGGCCGAAGGCCTGGAGCGTAACTATCGAGGTGCTTCAAGCGCGAGCCCGATGGTCGGAGGCCCGACGAGCGAGCCCAAGTGGTACAACCGTCCTAACCGTCCCGTACAACTGCCTTAACAATCGAAGCCAGAGCCCAGCGCTACCACAATACGTGATGGAATAGTGTAACATGAAAACGAATCGGAGATTCGTAGATCCGACGATCGTTTCCACAACCTGCGAAGGCTGTAAACCCAGCTCCGCGTAGGGCCGAAGGCCCGAAGTGTCCCCTAAAAGGGCACCAGCTTGCAAGGCCGAAGGCCAAGCTACCAGAGCCCAGCACTCCTTCGCTATTCAATGGAAAAGTGTAGCATTAAAACCAATCTCAGGGCCGCAGGCCCGAAAAATCGTTTCGAGAAAATGCGGAGGCTGAAAGCCGTGATCCGCGTAGGGCCGAAGGCCTGGAGCGAGGCCACCCAGCGCGGTTGCCTGCGAGCTGCGTGAGACTCAAGTTTCCAGGCAAGCCTACCTTCATTCATACCAACTCTCCTGCGCAAATGTAAAGGCCAAACCCGACCCTGATCTGACCAAAAGCCAACGACAGAACGGTCAAAACCTTGCCCCCCCTTTAGTGTTCCTCTCCAGCACCATATGTCTGACTAAGCTCGTTTTCTAGTGACGTTGTTGTACCTTATCATGTCCCTAATTACTAATTTGACATTTAACAAAAATTGTTAGGCTCATATTTTGGATGAAAAAACCGGCCTACATTAAATGTCTCTTACACTATACGAGACATTTAATGTTAAGATATTTCAAGTTTTAAATTTTATGTGCATGTTACAACACGTATAGCAATTTTGTTTGGCCACAATTGCTGTTGTGATTGTATTTTAGGGACATTGCTCTGATATGCGAATCATATTGTACGTTCTTTTTTTGATATTGTATTCTGGCAATTCTCCGCAACGCTGGCCCAATACTTGTTGGGAACTTCTCATACCAAGTTCCCTCACGATGATTTCCTTCACCGTAAAACACTGTGTATACAGTACTGGACAAAATGTTAAGTTCGCACGACGATTTTGATACGAATTCGGCTGTGTGGGCTATCATTTTTCTAGCATTTAAGTCGACACTTGTTTCCAACTAATATAATTATGACTGATTGAGCTATTTCTTATTAATTAACCGTTACTGTCGAACAGTTCGAACAACTGAGGCAGCTGTGGCAGCTTTTGGTAGTCATGTCATCATCAAAATAGGTGAAGTTGTCACTTCACTTGCCTATGAATTATTACCGTTTCCAATGTTTAAAATTGTTCAGATTCTATGGGAAATTAATATTAACTAGCTCTTGAAATTTTAGTGTTAACACTGAAAAAAAGATATCGCCCGAGAGTCTATTTGTATCGAAATCAATTGTGACTGGTACTGTTTATCATACGATATATCGTATACAAGTTTTATTTGAAAAATTCATCGGTTACGAGCCGGGGATTGAACCCACGATCGCTGCGTAGCAGCCGTGCATTTTACCCCTTGACCACAAGCGCGTATATACAATGTATCTGTTTCATACACACTTAGCGGTCAAGAAGATGTGTCAACTGTGACAGTCCTGTCACGGCTTAGGCATTGAAGAAAAACTTCAATAGTGCGATGTAGAACATTTCGAGTTTTCTCTTCAAACATATACTTAAACATATAACTTGTATATATATTTACAATCTGCATACAAAATGCTTTAATTTGATACCCAAATCATAGCATTTAGATGACATATTATTCTTTGCGCTTTTATTGTATTTTAATGAATCTGGCTGTTCTAGAATAAGTAACAAACCTATAAGTTATATACATATTAGTAATCGCTGTTTGAAGCTCTTCATTTTGATAGCAAACTCGATAGGTTTCTCTCATATTTATTTTTTTTGGTTAGACAATATTGAATTTTTAGGCCGCCATATTGTTTTTAACGTGACGTCACATATCCTATGTTACCCGCGACGTCACGAGGATTCAAATGATACCGTACACTGTTAAAAACGGTTAAGTGGTAGCGAAGATCTGCGCGTTTAAAGAAAATATGAAACATACATAGGGGCTGAACACATATACTCTCCTTTTGGCAGTCGTGTAAAAAGACGCATATCTCATAGTAGTTCTATGGGAGATGCGTCCTTTTTAGTTAGCACGGCAGTATTTCCAACTCATAGTGTAATACAATATATTTTTTTTGTAAATAACTTCACGTATTGTATTGTGTTTTCGGTTTCTAGTTTTCACAAAGTTCAAATTAAGTTAGCAACCATTTTAATTAAACTAGACGTGGCATAAAACACAGCTGGGTGCTCCCTCTCGACTGACGGTTATAGCCACAGGACATGCGACTAGCGTTGTGTACTAGGTTATTTAGGTAAACAATATAGATAGAACTAACGGCAAATAATTTTCTTAAATTCTTAATACTCTGCTTCAAATTTAATAAAATGATATATTTTGCATAAGATGGTTGGATGCTAACCTACGCTTAGCCAATAGTTGAAAAATAATATAAAAACTTAATGCGAAATATCTATTCGATATCGCACTATATTTTCTTACCTTTAAACAGGGCATGTACGAGTATTTACCTAACTACTTAGATTTTGTTTAAAGCATCGAATCCCAGGCACTCGAAGTGCTTATTTACTTCCGACACCAAGTGATGATGGTGGGGCTCTAAGGCTCTTTGTATTTAATACAAATAATTAAAAAATATGCAACAATAATATGTTGAAGTCAATAATTATTCTAGGTTTAAAACCAAGGCAAAACTGACAAGAGCTTCGTTGGAATGACAGAGACAGATGCTCGTAGCTTAAAATGTATAGTAGGCCTCCTGTAGGTATTTTTCCACCGCACCGCCCTTTTGCTCCTGGTATCCATTACGGCGCATACTAGCGAAGTGCAAACTTAGCTCGGTTTAGTGGCACCTACCTGTCCGGTGATGGTGAAGAGTACTGCCAGTAGTACCCGCAGCGGCGTACGCGCCTGGTACGCTCGGTGGGACCACAGGCGGTGCACGCCCGCTGTGATGCCGAAACCTGACGTGTATATCGTCAGGAATGCTGCAACAATAATAACAGATATTTTTGAGGTGGATTGATGAATATGATGGGCTGTTTATCGTGCGATGCATCAATTGCATATGTGTTAGAATGTGAGGGCAATGACAACAATCAATTAACACTGGACCACCACAAGTCATTAACAATGGTGATTTTGGGGTCCCAAATGAAAACAAGCGATGAAGATGGTTATGCTCAACAACTTTTGACTTAGACCAACCACTAAAATAATCTTTTCAGTCAGTTTTTCGTGGATATGGGGAGCTCGTTAGCCTAACAATTTGGGCTAGGTATAGTAGATAGGTATTTTTCTCTGCCTCCCATATTGATCTCATGAGAAAAATTATTCAGTTATACTATCAGATAACTTTAAATCAATTCTCGTTATTTTTTATCGCAGGCCTGAAATCAGTTGAGCGTCGCTACGCATTAGCATCACAGACAGATTTGTTCAATCTAGTCAAATTGGGTTAGTTTTTTCGGTTCGGAGCGGAAGTGAATTCCATCTATCTATCCTATTAAGCTGCACTATTCGTGTTTTCACCCTACCTAGAATATCGCATAGATATTCATTGTTGATAATTCCGCCAACGTGAGAGTCATAACGGTGGGTGTAGTACAATTTTTTATTTTTTTTTTGGTATATTCATTTTATATATTTGTGAGGGCGGGCACACCCGCTATTCTGAATCTCACTCCGCCGACGATGTATAGTTGCCGATTTCTAAGAATGAACTTATCCTTGTTAAACCTATTAAGGCAACGGGAGCTTTAAACAAAAATATGGAGGTTTATGCTTTGGAAGATTTATTAGTCTTTATATACGAAAGTAACTGTCAGTTTATTATATAAATAAATAAATAAATAAATATCTTGGGACATCTTACACAAATCAACCTAGTCCCACGGTAAGCTCAATTAAGGCTTGTGATGTGGATACTAGGCGACGATATATATAATAGATAGATACATATAGATACTTAAATACATAGACAACCATGACCAAGGAACAAATATTTGTGATAAATAAATACACAAATAATGCCCTCGCCGGGGTTCGAACCCGGAACCTCCAGCTTCGTAGGCAGGGTTACTGTTACTACCAATTAGGCTACGGAGGCTGACTAATTAGTGATTTTGGTATTGTAATTGTCCATGTAGCAATCAGCAAAGTAAATCCCCGAAAGGGCGGTCTGTACGTTACGTGTATACCAAAAGTCAATAGAATCTAAAAAAAATGTAAACAAATATGCTATAACTTGACGTCCTTGACACATACCTATCGTGAAATACGTTCCCTTATCTATTTTTTACATTAATAAGGTAGAAGTACCGTTGCTTAACATGTCAACATAGAACATTTATTTGAATCACAATATTTTGCTCTTAAATAAATCTACATAAAGTAGGTACTGTTATGTATTTTGGGAGAGGAGTTTGTAAGTTTTGTTAAATAGTATTTATTTTATAGGTATATATCGAAACTTCTCAAAATTACAAATTTTCTTAGTCAACTCCATTGTACCTACGAGTACCTATCAGGTACAATTGCTGGCAGTCCCAATAGATGGATCTCAGTAGAAGTTTAAATGTCACATATTGGGATTTCGAAATATTAACACTCAGTCCTAATAAATGTCAGCCGGTTTTAAAATTCTGCCAATCATTTATATAAAAGCTAATTATTTCAAAGTTGGGATATGAAGCATTAAAGGCACATACAGACATACATTATTCATCGTTTGAATGCCCTAATGGTTGATTTTATCTTCAACTCAAGCTATGATGACGAGTATTGGTAACTACAGCGTCGGGTAGGTACTAGTACTTCCACCTTACTAATAAATATCAATAAATTATAATGAAATTGTATGTGAAAGGTTTAAGATTTTAAGTTCATAACAAAGCGAAGATTGTGTCTTAAAAATGCGTGATTATGGAATAATGCAAGTTTTTGGGTTTGTTTACATTTTTTTTTATTCTACTGACTATTGGTAGGTATAATAATATCTCTGGCGTTACACAACTAAAATGAAAATTTAATAAACGATTCCTATGATCATACTACAACTGAATAAATTATACACGCTTTAACAACATCGACTGAGGAACAAATATTTTTGTCTTAAATACACGAAGAGGTGCCCTCACCAGGATTCGAACCCGGAACCTCCAGCTTCGCCAATTGGATCCTTTGGAGGCTTTTAAATCACTAGTCCTAAATATTTAAGACATTAGAATCAATCAGCGCGCTTATTTGAGGACTGGATAGTTAGTAATATTTTAGGTATAAAAAGGCACAAAATACTTACCGAAAAGAGTTGTCAAGAATTTCACTTTAAATGTAACTACAAGATACAGTCCGTAAATAGAAACTAAATGCAACAACACTTGTACAGTTAAATCAGGCCATCTGAACTTGGATTTGAAATCCATAGCTTCGTATTTTGCTAAATCGAACCCTGTATCGTTCACTTTTTCACTAATACTGTCCACGGAATTATTGTTATCACAGTATTGTTCGGTGTCTCGTTTGCTGTCCATAGACATCAGCCTCATTTTGATCTGCGAAGGAAGGTCACTGTCGCGTACGTCGACATCGACGTCCTTTTGATCGGGCGCCATTCTGAAATTAAAAGAAAATAAACCTATAGAAGTAGGTATTTAGGGGTAGAAAACTTAGTAAAGTTTATTATTAACCTGTGTCCTCGTTTGTGTGCTAATTATTTAACCTTTTAGCCATCAATGACTGATATATTTATGTTTGACTTTACCCCGTTGCTAAATACGTAAAACCTTATTTATATATATAGCTTCTCTACGATTATTGCTCGTCTATATGGTTTTACGTCACTATTAACTAGTCAGTCAGTTGTGTTTGTCAAAACAAATATTATCAATGGGGTTTCAATCTATTTTGATTAAAAAATCTCTGGCATTGCTGTAAAATGAAAAGCTACGGGAAATATTTTAATTCCACAAATGTCAAATACATCGATACACAATAGTGTTTAACTGATACAATTGTTAAAATTCGTGAGCGAGTTTTATGCTGGTTGTCGAGTACGTTTTAATTTTACGCAGGTACTTGTGTAATTTTATAGCGAAGACTTTAATGTAAGTACCTATATAAACATATGGAATAACTGAGCGCTAGTATATAAATATACAATACGTTATGCAATTTCTTCGAATAACAATATGTGTAACAATTATTATAATAGTAAACAAGTCGATTTTCAGGTGACGTGACATATCAGTGACTGTTTTATTTTTTAATTCGTATCGAACTTGGGGTTGGATTCGTTTCATTCTGCCGCTACATTTAACTTACAGAATCAGGTTTTATTATTTTAATATATAAAAACTGAGCTTCTATATGATAAAATATTCAAACTGATATCTTAAAATACTCTATTCTTTCAGGATAAATAATTAAATTGGAGGGTAAAAATAGCGGCCGAACACTATTTGCTTTATTATACTACATATTATGTATAGCGTTATAGTGATCGGTAAACCAAAAATTCCAAAACTCATAATTGGTACTAGCTAGGCCCGACGACTCTCGAAGTGTTCTTATTTTATATATTTTGGAGTAGGAACTTTTTATGATGATTAGTATCTATGCATATTTGTATTCTTTACAACTAGCAAAATTTTATCAATATGCATAATGGAAGTACATTTTACAACAATGTATAAGCCGGTACTGGCACCCGTAATTGACATATAACCTTAGATACTATCTGCACAGACATTAAAAATAATTGGACGTAAATTCGACATTTATGTACATATGTTGACATGTTGACAGGTTAACCTACGCTAATGGCCGCATGTAAATGAAAATTTGTTTGGCCTGTCCTCGTCCTGTTCAATATAATTTACTTTAGCTTTTAAGATGTTTTGGAGAAAAATTAAAAACGAATATCCTACGTATACCTACACCACCTGTTAAGTATATGATAATGATAATATGCCCAAGGGAAAATAAGATAAAGCCAAAAATCTATTCGTAAAATATGGGAACGGAAAATTTGCCACCAAGAATTTTTTTTTTAATTATGCGCCACACTCGCCCCATATAAGCCAGGGCGGCGCCTCACAGGTCCAATATCAGCCAGCTGGCGTGAGTCAGCCCCGGGCCCTGGCAGCTGCCAGACGATAGCCGATAGTCATTGCCCAATATGACACATCACGACCGTGCCTATTAGCACAGGTGTTCCGTTTATCTTATTCCTGTTAGTCTTCTTATCTAAAATTATGCTCGTGATAACTAGAGATAGTAAGCATTACCTGTCTTTTGCGTATTCATGTGAAAATTAAATTGTCATACTTATCTAAAGTGGGTATTGCATAAATTAGATTAGGCATTAGGATAAAATCATAAACATTTTTCGAGAGATTCCAGTCGCTTCATATAACGGCGAAATCAACAAGGAATTCTTCTTTAGGTTTAATAAAAATACATACACTACCAAATAAATACATACATACCTACTCTAAATTGGAATGTTTCATCTACATCTACAACCCTTTCAACTGTTTACAAACAAAAGTCAAGCCTAGCCTACCTATAATCTAGGTACAACTACATAACAATGTTAAATACCAATACTTTATCCCTGACAAGATTTTTATTTTTGAATAAAAGTAATGTATGTTTATAAATCAATGTATCGGTCTAGCAGTGAGTCGCGATATATGTATTATTAAAAAGTATTTAAATCCTACAAAATACCCAAGTATCTTCATCGTCATTTTCATGTCATCATCATCATCATTTCAGCGGTTTATCTCCCACTGCTGAGCATAAGCCTCTCTTCCTGTACGTCTCTGGTCCACCGGAACCAGTTCTAACCTCATCCAAAAGTGAGCCGCTCTGCGCTTTCCCGTCTGAATGCCACCAAGCCGGTAACATTTTGGTCCACCTGCCATCAATACATCATTATTTGCTTGGCAATATGTTCTGCCCAACTCCACCTCAGTTTGGTAATAACGTCTCCGTGTAACTTTCGTGTGACGTCGAATCTCTATATTCCTCCCACGGTCTTGTAGCCTAATAGTCCTTATACCGAGCATGGTGTGCTCCGTGGTTCTTTGTGTTACACTTATTTTATGCAGCCTACTTAGTAAGCGTCCATGTCTCGGCACCGTATGTCATGGTAGGCAGGACAGGACACATGGATTAAAGAGGCGGGTTTCAAGCATTGAAAACCTTGGATTCTTTAATGGTGTTGATAACTAATTTATTTATATATTTTCTCAAATCTTTTTACTAATATTACTACTGATTCATGCCTTTACCTATTTACCTTCTCTCCTCAAGCAGCGCAAGCGTTTCAGGTGATAAACTTTTTCCTTTTTTCGTACTTCGCCTTTGTTCATCTGCAATGTCTATTATAGCCTCGTTCAGTAAATTATTAAGTATCTTAGACCGAGATAATATTAACAAACAGAAAATATACTTATCATAAGTAGTTATAGAATTCATATTTATCTAGCCTACTAATTGATTGCTGCAGTATTGTTTTCTTACAGTAAACAAGGACAAAATAGACGTTTACAGCATTTACAAAAGCGATTGGTCCTAAATTTAGTATTAATAACTTTTATTAATGTCTTAAATTAATCCAGAAGTAATCCTGTGAAATTTAAGCTGGGTACCTTCAGAGTTTCGCCGAATTTCTTCGATTGGAGCCTCTCCCGGAAACATTCAAGCGGTCGCTTTGAAATCCGGCACTTTATATATCATGAGTGGAAAGACCTTTCACATCAAAGTATTTTATTTTGAATTCGGGGAAAACTAGCAATGATATTTTAAATGGCTGATCCCGTTGTCGAGCAACTTTTTATTTCCGAAAACATCACTAGGCTCTCATAAGTCTCAGTCCCCATTCGGTAAAGTATGTAAGTAACTTGTAAGTACAGGGGCACGTTTCTCGAAAGCTTGTAACTTGTAATACAAGTGGAAGTCTCTCTTTGACACCATAAGTTAGATAAGAACTTTCGCTTGTATTACAAGTTATAAGCTTTTGAGAAATAGGCCCCTGATGTAGTGCAATAGTTATTTGTTATACAAGGGTGCAAAGTTGTATTTTACCCGCAAGTATGAAATTTAACCAAGAGCAAGCGAAAAGATTCTATAGTTGAACCACGAGCGAAGCGAATCTTGAGCGTAGCGAATGTTTTAACATACAAGAAGTAAAATACATTTGCACCCGTGTGTAACACAAAACTCTTCCCCGAGGAAACTCAAAACAGGTAATTATTTGTTGACAATACAATCGTCATCATTCATCAGGTTAGTGATAATAATTTTCGATGTATCATGTTTAATGCAAGATTTTGCCGCTGTAAACTTAGAACGAAAAAGTAAACGCAGCACGATTTTAACACATTTCTGTAGTTCACACCAATGCTAATGCATCAAATAATTTTGAATCACTATTTTTACAAAATTATAACAGAACACTCTGAAAGTTGTTTATTTTACTATTTTTATGCGTGTCCGAGTCGGTGAATAAAGATTAATGTATAATATTCATTGACACTCAAGAACCTTCCCGCCCAACGGCCATCGGTTCTACGCGCAATGTATTGAGTGGCGGCCACGTACCGGAAGGCGCAGAATGGGTAGGCCCCCCACAAGGTGGACCGATGTCCTGTTGAAGGTCGCAGGAGTCCGCTGGATGCGGGTGGCGCAGGACCGATCATTGTGGCAATCTTTGGGGGAGGCCTATGTTCAGCAGTGGACGTCGTTCGGCTGATATGATGATGATGATGATTCATTGACAATGTTGACATTTTCTGCGTTTCGTAATTGAATCTAGTCATCTTATCGTTATTCAATAAAACATAGGTTAGGTTACTTATGGAATTTTAGGATTTATGGGTTAAAATCATCATATTAAAGAAGGTTTTGTCATCATCATCATCAGCCTATGCTAGTCCACTGCTGGACGTAGGCCTCTCCTATTAACTATGCGTATAGACGCATTAGGAGGTAAATGCCCATAATCGCCACGCTGGGCAAGCGGATCGGCGATCGCAGTAATGTGTCCACTATGATGACGCTGCTGCCCATCATCAATCTTGTAGAATGGTCAGTGACACTTCAATCCCTTAGTCGACTCTTACGACACCCACAGGAGGAGTTGGGGTGGTGACAAATGTATGTATTCTTATTACCGTCACGACACGACAAGGGTTTGTATTGATCACTAAATTCTCAAACAAATTATTTAATTATAATTAATATGAAACGACTCATTCGTGAGCATTTTACGTTTTGGTTTCTGTTGAACGAATGCTACTTCGCACTACGCTCCAAGGTCATTACTTTGCCTCACATGTAAATCAGATGCGTTTTTACCCGCTCGTATTAAAGGATAAACGAGCGCTTTAGTTACGAGCTAGTGAGAGGAAATATCTTTTTCCATCGTATTTTCACGGAGACACCCGAATTTATATGAATTCAGACGTTTCCGCGGAAAAGCTGATGGAAAAGGATTTTGCACTACATCTGTATTTAATAACACATACTTGAAAGGAATGAAGCGTTCGGAATTTCGGGAATGAAATAAATCTAAGAATTATTAAAAAAATGTGCCTTTAGATAGTATCAAGAGTAGTAGGGTTCATTTCTAAGAAAGAGGGCTTATTACTTTAGGTTTATTTTTTAAATAAAATATTAGTAACATCGATGTAACATAAAAAATCGAAGGTAAGTGTGCTTAATAATTGTCTAAGGACAGTAAATACATCCTTAGTCTTATGCACTGAAAATTATTATTAGTTAACTGGTTCTTACTCAAGGCAGTCAGAAGTACGACTACTTCAAGCTCTAAAAGTATTTTTGTAGGGGGAGTTAATTTTCGGTGAAAACTGCAAAACCGCCAGAGTAGTAAATACCTCTCAGCACCCCTAAATTTAAAGTAAATTAAAGAAAGGCTGTTTTTTTAATAAGACTGCTCAAAGACGCATAAAATTACTGGTTAAACATTCAGAAAAATGTATTGTTAAAGGTAAAAATCAGATAAATACTGACAGAACACCGTGTTCAAAATACTAACATTTCATTCGAACAAGTAAAGCTAAATCTTCCACATTAAATGATCATGTGAATTGAATATTAATATATTTTTGTTTTGAAGTTTTGTTTATAAGGATTTAAAAAAATAAGTCGTCTTTTAAAAAAAACGGTCCGTTTAAAAATATACCATATCATACGCTGCTACTTTTATACCGAACCACTCTTTATATCCGTGTCTTGATAATACAGGTAAAGACAGACACGTTCAGGTTATTGAGTAGGTACTTTCCGTAAATCTAAAGCCTAAATAATTGTTGAAAAAGACAATATACTTCCTTACGGAATCTGGTTATCAATGCTTGCTTATGGCACTTATCTCACCGCGAGCTGCTAAGTTATGAACTGTCGGCTATAAACACGAACAAAAGATACGCGCTCCCTCTTATATTTATAAGAGACACGGGAATGCGTATCTTTTGTTCGTGTTTATAGCCGATAGTTCATAGCTTAGAAGCTCGTAGTGAGACCAGTGCCTAATGTTGCGATTGTATTCTTGTCACTATTAGAATTGTAGTCAATTGTGCCCTAATCTCGCTAATTTATAAAAATTATAAATATGTGTCTATGTATACATATAGAACTGAGAACTTTATTTTGAAGTTCTTATGAAAATGACAACTAAATCTAATTAATTGCTATATTTGGTACTGAACAATAAATATTTCCGTTTAATACTGCGTTTCGTAGAAATATAGTGAATATAAGGCCAGTTTCGTTTTCCGTAAAAGCTGACATAGTTACGTGATTTTGAAGCCAACTTCGCCCAATAATAGTTGGTGAACTAGGTATTTTTTCTTTGGTAGGTATATGATACATATCTAATATTCATGATAAATATGAATTGACTAACATACTATAAAGAAATGGGCGAGTCAACACATAAGCTAAGCAAAGCTAGATTATAAGGGAAAAAATTGTGGTGCGTAAGTGCCTTACGTAATACATGACATCACCAACCGATTCGGGCCACTTTATTTCTCATTCTGGTCTTCTATTTTACACTTATTATCTTTGAACCATCTCGAAGAAACACATTAAACAGTCATGGCATGTGCTACTAAATGATTCATTTATTATCTAATCAATCTTCCTGAAATTGCCTATTGTTATTGAAAACAAAACGATAAAGAGGGAATTGCAGTATCTAAATACCTATCGCTTGAAAAAGATGAGACACGTGACACGTACACACTTTTGAACTACTTTGGCAATATTTCGCAGTACCTAGACGAGATTAAGATTGAATTCAATTAGTAGGTGGATGAAATATTTTCTAACACGATATATTTATCTCATACCTGTGTTATAGGCTAATATTTTTTTTAGGTTCAATAGCAACTGAAATGTCAGTTAAGATCTAGACACAAAGAAACCCATAGATATTAATTACACAAATAGGTTGTATTTGGTGTTTTGTTTGATTTCATAATAGTATTTTATGCAATAGTGGTATTACAAGGGTCAAAAAATGCGAGCGGCGTGAGTTGCGATACGAGCCCAAAGGGCGAGTATCGCAATTTAAGACGTCGCGAGCATTTTTTGAACTAGTAATACAACGTTGCATACTATACTTTTTCTACGACTAAGAGGCATAGCATACACAGAACTCATAAAATATCCTATATTACTGAGCGCCACACACGTATTCCAGTTGTCACCAATAAGCACATATTTTGTATAACTAATATAACATTGATAGCTCATCCCTACCTGCATTCCCAAGAAGAGCAGGCAGAACATTAGAAATTAATGATGAAAAACTTATATTTTAGATAGATTTTAGGCACTGCACAAACTTTAATGCAAATCGACTCAAATCAAACCGAGCGCTATACTGCCTATACTGAACTGGGGACCGTCCACGAACTTCGAAATTCGCAAAAGTCGAGCATCCGTCTCTCTTACTCTAATAATAATTTTGTTCAAGTGACAGAGACAAATGATCGAAACTCAATGTCGGAGTTCGCGGCAGGACTTTCAACTGCTAGCGGAAAGCGGGAAGGTTTTTTTTTAATGCAGCTGTCATTGTCTATGGATAACTTTGCTTTTAAAGTCGTGCTTACTTGCCTGTGATAAAAATACTTTTGCATAATATGAAATTAGTTATTGATACAAAAATATAATATATCAAATTAAAATAATTGAAAAAACTATTTTTTATTCTATTTCTAAATATTTAGTTAATAATTGTAATTATTGTAATAAATAATCGCGTACTAATGTTGGTAGCAGTGTCAAAACTCGAAGATGAGAACAAATCCAATATGGCGTCCATCATGAGTGTGATGTGGCAGTCTGTGGCAGACCGCAGTACGTTTTTGAGTCTGTTCGGAAAGTGACGACGTCTGGCAGCGAGAGACGCCCATATATCTCGCGTGCCTTCTCTTTTCGAACAACGCTGCGACATTACGATACCGGCTGAGAGTGCGTTTTTGAGACATAGACTATAGACTTTTGACAGATGTAATTATGTATATCTTTACAATAGTGTGCCTAACTATGTAACTAGCAAAAAAAAGGTGAGGAGTAGAAAAAATGTATTACGTCACTGCGCCTGTAAAAACAGATATGTGATAGACTGATAGATTTTAATTAATTCAATTAATACTCTTAATTGAATTAATTAAAATCTAATACTTAATTAATTAAGTCTCGGCAAGCGTAGTGTAGGACGCCCTCAGGCAAGGTGGAGCGACGATTTGCGCAGGATGGCTGGCAGGAGCTGGATGCGAGCAGCCGAAGATCGAGAACGGTGGCGTGAAATTGGGGAGGCCTATGTCCAGCAGTGGACTGCGATAGGCTGATGATGATGAATACTCTTTGTGCATAGTTGCTAGGTTACTATTTCAAAGCCATAAATCAATCACATAGCGGATTTTGTAGGCGCAGCGACGTAAGCAGAAGTAGGTCCTAATCCTTCTACTCGTATTCAGACTGTTTTTCCTTTCCTGTAAAGTTTCTTTATTAGGAGCTAGGGATCGAACTCAAGGTATTGTAGAGATATTTTTGCTTTTAGGTACTGGTTTTCATTGTTAGTTATTTTGTTGTTATAATGACGGTTTAAATGAATCGGTTTATATGCCAACGGTACAAGTGCGAAAAAATAAAACGAGTGGCGATAAATTAAAACACGGCCGGCCGAATGGAGTGTTTTAAATTGATACCTACGAGTTACGAATTTCCTTTTCGCGCGTGTATCGTACGACGTGTTTCAGTACAGATGGCCCTCCGTAGTTTCGTCCTGACAAGAAATTAACCGCTTCTCGCACTAGTATGTAAAAAAGCACAATCTGTATTGAAAACAGTCGATATCGACACTCGATTTTTCTGTACAGTTTTTTATGTACATACTATACTATTTATTGGTATGCATACATTTTTTTTTTGTGATATCTGATAATCATTGAGAGTTGTTTAGTACCTAGTACAATAAAAAATGTACAGTTGCTATTATTTGTTTTATGTTTCGATTTACGGCTAAGGTAGTGCTCTTGAGATAAACCTTTTTAATAGTGCTCTGGTCACTTATACTGATAATAAATTATTTAGGTACGTTAATATATAGTCAATGTTACATCTTACAAATTGAACTGTTTATAATTTTCTTTATAAAAACTATAAACGTTTATTCATATTAAGCTATCGTTATGACAAAAAAATATCGATATTTAACTATTATTATCGACATCGCAAATAATTATCTTCACTCATCCCTGAAAACATGACAGCTACCATTTTGCACCTCAGATAGCGAGGTCTAACTACGAGTATGTCGATTTACAGGGAGCTCATGTAATCTATCGATCGACAATTTACCGGCCGACACAATGGATTTCATCGTTTACAGAAAGTTGCTCGGCAACACAGCAGCAGATATCCATAGGCTACCGTAGCTCCTTACTATTAGGCGAATTGAATTGTATTTTGTTACTTTCGTGATTACACAAAAACACATTCGGAATTAGCAATAAGTACCTGTTTTATGAAGTTAGTTTATCTGTTGATAACCTAAGCAAAGTAGCTACAATGGAAACGAAATGTTCTATAACTGACATAATATGGATCGATTTAAAATAAATACATAGTTAAGGGCTTTAATGAAAAAAAAAAACGTAACATATTTGTGTTACCCACATTTGTATGATTAATTATCGTAACACAATGGAAACTATAGTGACTTTTGTTTTCATTAAACCCTTAACCGGGTATAATTTATTGTGTAATCGACCCAGATATCGTGTTCTCGGTAAAGTAGTATCAGTCAAAATATTACGGGGTAAGGTTTTCAATTGGAATCGAAGGGATTTCAAATGAAACCAGCGCTTGCCGGATCCAACCACACCCAAACTCAATTATCACTCCTAGAGGTTTTCGATTGAAATTCAATTATTAGGTAGGTAGTTCTTAATCGATCAAACCACTGCAAAGTTTTATGTGGCATCGGGCCATGGTATTTGAAATGGAATATACAACCACTAGAAAAAAAATGTTCTTTATTATAACAGTATTGTTTTATTCTCTTAATATTATTATTATTGGGAATCTAAATAAATGCCTATTTTGGCCTGGCACGTCCTACATCATATGCTTATTAATTTTATGAAACATAATTATTTGAAGTAAAAATCTACTTCACTATTCCTAGAGTAATCCTAACCTACTACTAGGGCCTACAATGTAGAGATCTTAATGACTGATGAATGAATAAAAAATATGTAAATATAAGTTTGCTTGGTGTACAGTCGACGTCAAAGATATCATTACAATTTAGGTGCCAAAATGTATTTACACGACTTTATTCCTTTAACATTAAGGTCGTGTAAATATATTTTTGGGACTTGAACCGTAGTGACCGTAATTGTAATATATCTTTGACGTCGACTGTACCTCACTCATTTTCTTATTACTATAAGAGTTAATTTATGGAAGATATGAGTGACCACAATTGAACTTTTTGTGTGATGGTTAGCTGCGGTGTAGAAAGTGTAGTTGCTTGCAACAATAACAGAAGTATCATATGCGCGTTTTCAACCCTATGAAAACAGGATTCACTATGTAGACTACAAATATTAGAGAGAAAGCATAAACAGACC
>JALPQI010010062.1:0-45414 GCA_025490895.1 Thaumatotibia leucotreta | reverse complement strand
GTTGTTGACTGAAATACCTGACTCTTTTTAAGGTTTAACCTTTACATCGTTATCTTTTATTTAGGTAGTCACAATGATTAAAAAGAGAAAGGTACAGATAAATTACGGGGCTTACTACCTCAAATGCATTCTATATTTGTATTTTCTCAAGCCTTGTACAATGCAAAGCAAAATAGGATGCAACTATATACAATGCTCAAAAGTCCAGTGCACTATAATTAGTATACATAATTACACCAAACGAGCGAATGCTCATTCTATGCCCCACTCTACGAAATCAACGAATTTCGGCGAATTACGTTTTGTGTAACGAACGAATTTTGTAGAGGGGATACAATGAGAATTCGCTTGTTTGATTTAAACCCACCTTTATAAGAACTTCGTAATGTGAACATGCCTCGGCCGAGGCGTCGATACACTGCTCTTACGTTGGACTCGGGAGAGACACGTCTGCACTGGCCTACTGCGAAAAACGTAAATTTTCAGGATTTTTCTGTGTCACTCTAACGAGGGTGTCATTAGAGCGAGAGAAAAAAATCACAAAATTGCAGATTTCGAGGTTCGTGGTACGGCCGCTGGCCAGGTTGCCTCGCGCGGCAATTTTCTCGCGAGGCTGCGCGTTCAGTCTGGACCCGGCTACTTACCTACTTTCAATCTAGGGTCGCGTTTTATAAAGTTACAATTTACAATTTTGCTGTTTGCCTCTCTTTCTAGCCAATATGTGCGTGCGTTAGAGAGGCAAACAGCAAAATTGTAACATGTAATTTTATAATACGCGACCCAGTAGTGTTATGAACTGAAAGTAACCAGCAGCGTTGATGACATGACAATAAAATTGTAATTATGTTGAACTACACTAGCGACACCTAATATCTACACCAGCTACAAAATATCATGCTCTATTAAAAATAATAATCTTTGAAAATGATAAAACTATATTACCTACATGCATAAGCAAAGTCGTAATCATATTTGTGTTTATATTCTGTATACTTAACTGATGACATGAATAAAATATATTTTTATAGCTGCGTTGTCTCATTTAGTGTTATTATATCGATATTAGTGGTAATACCTAATAATAAATGAGAAAGGTATCTAGATAATAACTACATCAAATCAATGTGTAGGTGCTTATAATGAGCACCAATCACATTTCCCTAATTTGATTGGTTTATACATTTAACGTTGATTTAGCAGCAAATACATTCATTGATATAAACTACCTTCGTGGTACTACGTATTCCAGTATAAAGGTTCCGGGCTCACTCGTTAAATTGGCAACCGAGTCCAGCTAGCCCCTAGAGAGCCAGCTAAGGTACATAAGACGTTCCTAGAAGGGTGGAAGTTATGAAGGTGGCACTTTGGCTGCCTTGGGCTTATTTATTTATTCCATATGCTATCGGAGCTGCAATTATACCATCTACAGAATTTGAGTCTACTCATGAAGGCAGGAGAACGGAATTTATTGTAAGTTGCATTTTATGGGCAAAACTTGAACTAACTAATTTTCGGACCCGGTTGAACGAACGAGTACGTTACGTGCCTACAAAATATTACATTACGATACAAGTGGTAAAAACTTAAGTACCTACGTATTTTAATTTATCGCCAATCGATACGATTTTTTTGGCACTTTTATCGTAATGTGCTATTTAGGTATACCATGCCATAAATGATTTGGAGTCATACGAGTTCGCGCTTCTCACATCTCCTTTGACGCGGCCTACCGCGGCCCAAAATACCGACGAAAAGCGAAGAACTAAACAATATGCGAAATCGATCCATACTCGCGTTCGCGAATTCGAGCCGCGATTTGCTTACGAGTGGGATGCGGCCTTATCAACAATATTCGTGTCATGAAGAAGCCGAACAATATCATGAAGCCGTTTTTACACGATCCAACAAGCCTATTTTTGGTGCTACTGTTTGGCACCGCGAAACGATCTTCCCGTCTTTCATTATCAATGTTCAAAGAGGAGCAGATAGTCTATGTCCTGATGCGAGGATACTGTCGCTTTCATCATGTGCTTTGCTTACCCATGATGAAACCGACAGTATCAGTAGTATGAAAGCGATAGTATGTAAAATATTACTTAAAAACGGAAATTTCAAATATGTTGAAGTGGCCATTTCGTGACAATTATTGTTTTTTCTTTGTTTTTATTTGTATTTATGTCAATTGACACGAATTACTGTTTTTTTTTCTTTTTTCCCTTTATTAGTGACTGATTAGATAATGCTGGTTAAAAATACATAATTTTATATCGGTTTGTTACAGATAAATTTAATAAATGCGAACTTGAAGAATAATGGTTGGAATAATGTTTTAAGCATGGGGTATTGGCCAGACTATTTTTATCAGGAGAATAGGTTTCCCCATTCAACACACACAATATCAAATATTGTTAATGATGATCATGACATAGAAGACATTGTACCATATCATTCGAATACTGTTGTTATTAATTGTTTGAATTTTGAAGAATTTGAGGAGTCTTTTACAAAAGCAAAGGAAAGTCCATATTGGCACCCTTTAGGAAATGTCATTGTACTGTTTCAAACAATTCAAGACCCTAAAACTGTGGCAAAAATATTCTTTATTTTGTGGTATTATAAAGTTCCTTACGCTGCAATAATACATTACGATGATGCTAAAAATATACTATACCTCTCAAATTTTGAGCCTTACGTATACGAAAACTATAGTCTGTCATTTGCATTTGGGTGTTGGACCACAAAAAAAATAGGAATACCAATAGATGGTTTTCAAAATGGATTTACGTGTGAGGAGAACTGTCATAATGTATCTTTGGAATCAAAATTTCGATCTAATAATCTAGGCACCTGTATTGGTTTTGATACTCGATCAATATCTTACAACATGTTTGAATCTTTATCAATTTATGATTTATTTGAGACCAAAGGGAAAAATCTCCATGGGTTTCCTCTACGAGCTTTCACAACAGAAGTTAAACCATTCCTCACAATAGAAGTAAAAGAAAATAACACGTACTCAATTGGAGCAAGAGATGGCGAATTGTGGAAGGTTATGTCAGAACTCATGAATTTCACCATTGATTTGTCACCTAGCGTTAGCGTGATGAAATTGCCATTTAATTTTGAATTAAATATCCAACAGATTTTTTCATTCGGACATAGGAAGGCAGACCTTTTTCTTATTCCAATTTACCAGATGGATCTAATTATCGTAGAATTAGATCAAACATTTGTGATTGCCGATAGCGGAGTTTGTTTAGCTGCTCATAGAGCAGAATTTGAAACAATATTTTTTGATGTCAAACTTTTACAGAATAATTATAGTTTAGTAGTGAAATTTATTTTTAGTTTTGTTGGATCCTGGACTATGTTTTCGGTATTTTATATTGCACAAAAGGGTGACATAAGCTTAGATCAAATAGGAAAAGATTTCCTGAATTGTGTACGAAACATTTTGATGATCTCACTACTGAGACCTCCTAAAAAAAGTTCATTTCGAATATATTTATGCATCAGCTTATGGAGCTACTTTATTTTAAATTTCGCCTCTCAGGCAGTTATAACATCTTTCTTTACTGCACTAAAGAAAGGAAGGGAAGTGGAAACTTTCGAAGATATAATTGAGAAGGGATACAATATTGAAGGTATGGCTTCGCCAGACGTAGTGCTTCCAGATGACGAAGAAAAGTTCAGGAAGATTAATTCCAAATTAGTGCCAATAAATAATTTATTTACATGTATAGAAAGAATGAAAAATGATAGTAAACGGTTTTGTTTAATAGATTGTGAAGTAGGACGATATTTGGAGAGGAACGAGCTAAACAATAAAGGTCAACAATATTTACATATAATTCGAGATAAAGTGCATAACCATTACTTAAATTTTATATTTCCAAAACATTCGGCCTTAACAGACTGTTTCAACAAACACATGATGGCTATATTTGAAGGAGGCTTGATAAGAAAATGGGAACAATATAGATTTAGTGAAATAAAACAAGACATTCCTGTAAAATCTTTAGGCATGGAAGAACTTTCAAGTATATTTCAGTGTTATTTTATGTCCTTAGGTTTTATTTTTATGATATTCGTCATTGAGGTAGCCTCGAGTGTTTTGAAAAAAAGAAGTTGTTGGTTGTAAAGTGGGATCATATAATATGTTGATTTTCATAATACCTTATCACAATGTTTCATTCATTTGTGTTGGCGATTATATCAAGCGAGCCGGATAGATATTAGAAACACTGCTCATGTGCTCCACTATATACTTATTTCTATCAAGGGACAAGTTGTTTTTTTTAAATTGTAGCGAATTGTATAAATTGAAATACATGTTTTGTCTATCAGTCTGTAAATAATATTGTATTAGATCAATGCGTGTAAAATCGGCTTAAGTAGGCTGAACAAACTTGCGTCAAAGTCTTTTTGTAAGAAGGCATAAAAAAAAACACCATGTTTATGGTTAGAATTAGGTCACACAAACATTTCGAAATAATTTAAAAATACAAGTGAAACAAATTTGCTACCGATTATGATAAGATATTTTAGTTAGTTTAATGGGCAATTCGCAAACTAAAACCACACAACAGCGGAACAACAAATCTACGCATTCAAACCGTGACGGACAAGCCTTCTCAAGTCAGGTAAAAACTTGCTAATGTCATTCTCAGCTGAATATACGTAACGCAATAAAAATATGTGTTTATCTTTTGTTCTTCCTTAGTTTACTTCCATGTGCTATCGTATCTATAACATAGATGACTTGTGTAATTATTTCCTTGCATATGTCAATTGACAGTTCTTTGTTACCATTGATAGCTAACGTAGTTTATTTTTGTGATTAGTTTAACCTGTCCCATTTCGTTGGTAACCTCAGCGGGCGCTCGTTGGTCAGCGTTACAAGTAACCAGTCGGTGTACAGCGCATCGCGGCCTTGGTCTCGGGTTTCACGACGAAGGTTAGTAGCATACATAATTTAGACATCAAAACAAACCGTGTACGAATGTTACACTAATCACGATTGTTTTCATTCTCTGACTTGCCTTCCTTCTTGCGTTAGCATAACAGAAGTATTTAAGTTCAGGAGGGATTTAACTGGCAGGTGGGAATGCATTTTATGCAGTAATTAATAATGCATTATTAGGTGTTTAGATCATGAAACCTGCTTCTTTGAAACAATTAAATGTTTCCTTCCTTCACTTCCCCTTCTTATAAGCCAAGAGGATTTCTTCATTGAATTTGTGTAAGTATGCAGCATGTATGAAGAACTTCCTAGTTTGATAATATTTTTCCAAACTAAGAATTTTCTAGAATACCTCGATTCAAATGTGCATATTTAATTACTAATTTAAACATATATGTCTATAATATTATTCCTTTTTTATATTAAAGCCAGATTACCTTTCAGATGGAATGACTCGACTTTGACCAATCCCTTGGAAGCCAGCAAAACAGCCTGGCCGGTGGCACATAAAGAATCAATATTCCTGCCCGAATTCCCGATTTCTTCTGATTTGCTGCAAAAAGATTTTGAAATCAAAGAGACAATAGCCAAGGGTGCCTTTGGACAAGTGTACAAAGTAAACAAAGTTACTGAAAACAAGGATTACGCTTTGAAAGTACTCAGCAAAGCCCAGGTGATTTGAGCTAGCTAGCTTATCTTAAACAAGCCTATATCTAATGTTTATCATACTTTCCTTTGAAATTTGGGTCCTTGTACCTTGTATGAAGAGATAAATAAATTTAATTTTTGGTTAATTTATGCCAAACATTCCATATCATACCTATTGACTCTAAGAGAAATCACCCATTTGGAATCAGTAATAATTATTTCCTTGTTTATCCTAGTGTTTTTTTATTTTGCAATATTTTACAATGTTACACAACATTAAAAATAAATTGCTGTATCTAGAGATCAAGACCATTCTCTATTAGTTGTTGCATTATAACAACAATTAGTCTTCTTAGTTATGGGCATGTTCACTTTTTGGGTCACCCAATGAGCTTGAACTTAAAAAAAACCTTAATTCCAGTCAGCATTGTAATGACAATTAAGCACTAAATTTTGATAGTAACTTGGTTTTGGTGTTTATTTTACAAACAAGCCATATTATAATATAAAAACGCTGATAAAGTTTATATACCTAAAGATTTTGTACTTAACTGTTGTTACAAAGCTGACTGCAATTAAGGTTTTTAAATTTCACACTAATTGGGTATCCCTAAAATGAAAATGCCCACATGCTTGTTGGCTGATGGTAATAAATCTTGACAATTTTTTGCCCTTTATTTGTATTGTCTTTTTTTGCTACTTCTATAAGACAGTTTACATGCTGATATTACCTAGGACTCTAGGACCTTAATGAATATGTTTTAATAATATTTAGCAGAAAGGAAAGTTTTCACAATAATATAATTGCTTTTATAAATAAAAAATATAGCATGTCGGAGATATGAGTTACTAAATCTAGAAAACGATAAGCAATGTTTTGCTTGGAGTGGTCTTTGCTTGGTCCATGCAGGTTTGCAGGTAGATGATACCAACCTATGAACAGGTGGCTGGTGACCTGACAGTATAAAAGGTCACTACTGCAGTGTTCATCAATTTCATTCCCGTGTTAGACATAGAACGATTCACTCTTGTCTTGTTATGTGAAGGGTTTACATTCTTATGAAGGAAGTTATTTCTATGGAGTATGCATCTATGCATGGACGCAAGCTTAGAACTCTCCATTCGTTTTCTACTACTGCGTAGATGCGTGGATACAAGATTCTGAGTGCTGTTGGTGGCGAGTAACGAGAAGCTAGGAGGCAGATAACTGGAATCTTACCCCTCTTAGCTCGGCTGTCATTAGAGTTTCCCGATATCAGCAAGTGGGATGAAGACTCAAGGCTCACGTAACAGTGAGTACTGGTATTGCATCACATGTAAACGGTAAGGTTTAAAATCGACAACAGTTGGTAAGGTAATGATTGTTCACTATGTTTGCAGTTAAGTTTGATTTGAGTCGTGATTTAGAAAACTGCTTTGTTCTTTTTTTTTGTGATTACTGTTGTAAGAAAACGTGTGGGTAGGTATCCTACCC
Source organism: Thaumatotibia leucotreta (assembly GCA_025490895.1). Taxonomy (NCBI): domain Eukaryota; kingdom Metazoa; phylum Arthropoda; class Insecta; order Lepidoptera; family Tortricidae; genus Thaumatotibia; species Thaumatotibia leucotreta. Next base: position 38,329 of record JALPQI010010062.1, on the reverse strand, counting down.
TATTGAAAAAAAAAAAAAGAAATAAAAACAGTAATTCTAGTGATTTCAAAGTATATCATGACCCATACTTATTACTTACTTAGTTGTGAAATACTAGCAGTACCAAAATATGGGCAGGTAGCCCTTTGTTTTGTTTTGTTTTCGAGTGTACCAAAAATTAATTTGTGATAGTGATAAACATTTTCAATCCATGCCTTGTGTTAAAAGTTTTCTATGCGTGTGAAATTACCGTTACAGATGTTCAACTTCAAGATCAACAAGCTCACTGTCATAGTAGTCTACAGTTTCATCCATGATGAATATGCTGTGACGATGAAACGAGCGCAATTTCTTGCGATACCTATGTCCAAGAAATTAAGAATTGAAGACGCCAACTCTATGGTTATTTTGGAGCAACGGAAATTAAAGGACAGGTTTCTTTCCAATTGTTTTAATGAAAAATTAGAAGCAGTAGTTTAAAGAACTAACGGTTGACATTTCTGTTTGTAACGTTAAGTTTTTGTGTTCTTAATACGTTTTATTATTTGCGAGATTAATTTGATTATAGTAAAGTGAAGCACAATCTTATTTTGATGTCGAGTATAAGATGAGGTCAGTGTCTAACCTCAAACTTTAGGTACTTAGTGTTATGATTAGGTCTAGCATTCCAATTATCTCAACATCTGTTCAAAACTGCTTATAGTCTACTTGAAAAAAAAAGGAAATCAGTCGGCTTTGAATATACTTTGTTTTTGTGATAAAAATGATATCGTACAATTTAATGATTACAGTTCAACATGGTGAGTCAGAACGAGCTGCCGGCCTGCAAGTTGTTGATGTCATGCCCGGTGGCGTAGCAGGTGTCGTTACTGCCTACCGTGAACACCTGGTGCAGCACGTGGTGTGGACACGTTGTTAATCCGCTGAGCAGTTCACATTTTTGTTGGGCTATTTGAGGTCTGAGCTAATTGGTGAAACTAATGTTGTTTTGTAGCCATCGAGGGTTTATTCCCTTTCGATTATTTAGAGTTAAAAAAAAATGGAGGAAGAAATGCAAAATTGAAACTAAATTAGACATCAATGTTACAGTTACGCAAGTTTAAAATAAACAAGTTTTATTAAACGCATTGAGATCGGTTATAATAATTTCTGAAAGGTCATAATGAAGGTCATGATGAAGGTCACGATGAAGGTCACGGTGAAGGTCATGGTGAAGGTCATGATGAAGGTCACGGTGAAGGTCACGGTGAAGGTCATGGTGAAGGTCATGGTGAAGGTCATGGTGAAGGTCATGGTGAAGGTCATGATGGTGGTCATGATGATGATCATTATGACTGTCATGATGATGGTGATGATAATAATTTCTTATTATTTGGGCTGTCAATAGTTTCAGTTTGACTTCTTTAGTTCAATTAAAATTGTAAGTTTTATTGAAATTAATCAATTAGTTTGCAATCGTGGAATGAAACTTTTTACATTTTTGTTGGGTTCAGTTTTCTCAGACTACATACGCCATTTATCATTCGTAGTCGTAGGTGTAAAATCGGATCTATTTTTCCGTCTCAGTGCGGCCACGATTGTGAGTGGCGTTCGTTTGGTTTAATGGTGTATGTGGTCAAGGCGTTTAGATTGTGCGACAGCCATGTAGGTGGTTGTTAAGACTCAGTTGCTGGGTGTAGCATCTGGAGTATTGTAACTGCTGTGAGTACTGCAACCCATTTGTTGGTTTGTTGAAGTGTTTCATTTGACTATTGTAGAACTGTGTCGGTTACTGGCTAGTAAAGTAGTAAGTACATAGTTAGACTGACTAGTCTATTTCGAATGTTAATGAAGTTGATTTTATTCCCTGGGTTGATTAAACGAGTACCTTAAGAAAATATGATTCTGAATTGCGGCATTAAAATCATCTATTAACTACTTTAAATGCGGAAAGGGTAATTTTTAAATTTAATGAGTTCTAATCATCAGTCATGTGAGCTTTCAATGGACCGAGAGCAAGTCCGAGGGATTGAGCGTAATCGAATAATCGCATCGGAAGTTCCGGAGCATGTAAAAGGTGCACGTGGACTGCTTTTTATGTGCAGTATACTCTTTGCGAGGAGTAGCACTTACGCGGCTGAGATGGTTAACTTCTGATAGGTTATTGGATCCTAACAATCCGATGGACTGAAATGAAATCGGATGGTTATAATGTAACCTGGTTGAGTAATTTACGTTTTTGTTTGAGTCGAGAGGTTGACTAATTTGAATCATTCATTAATTGAGATCATTTTGGCAATGCCACAAAATAAGTTATTGTTGTTAAACGGGATGAGGTGACTATGTCACAATGTGAGTTTCCGATAGACATAAACGTGACTTGTGTTTCCTTAATTTTGATTTTACTGGTAACTGAAACTGAGCTGGTGGCACTATCAAAATTGTCTAACAAATTGAAGTTCATAAATGATTGAATACAGATAACATTTTGTTGTTAATGAAAATGCTAGAAAGCCAAGTACCACGTGAAGTAGATGAAGATTGTTGTGGCATGAAGGATGAGGTTCTCAGTTCGGTTGGTCGACCGTACCAGAGGCTTGATCGTAGCCGTAGCCCGTTAGAAGTCGGTGTCTACCTTTGAGTAGTCCGTGGGTACGCGGTGCGCGATAAGCTCTGGCGGAGGTCGGGTCTTGTAGAGACCGTAGAGTCATAGGGTTGACTCGGCGATCCCTTGGGGATGCGCGTAGTGTGGTTATGTGATAACCAATAGGCCACGAATGAGAGACCTGCTTCCGAAAGTTTGCCGTCATGTGTTTTACGTAAAAGGTGGCTATGAAAGCCAGGTGGTACTTGTCTGGTCTTGCATTTAAATTGGTGGTAATGAATTGACTTTAAGTGATCCTAAATTCAGTGGCAAAGAATAAAATTATTTTCCTTGAGTTGAGTTGATTTTACGTAGACAGATAATTTGGTCAGGAGTAACCGAGTGGTGACAAAGATTACTGATGTACGTGTTTGTTTCAGATACAAGCGAGGACGCTTGTCTTGTCAGTATGGCCGTGTCGGAGATATGAGTTACTAAATCTAGAAAACGATAAGCAATGTTTTGCTTGGAGTGGTCTTTGCTTGGTCCATGCAGGTTTGCAGGTAGATGATACCAACCTATGAACAGGTGGCTGGTGACCTGACAGTATAAAAGGTCACTACTGCAGTGTTCATCAATTTCATTCCCGTGTTAGACATAGAACGATTCACTCTTGTCTTGTTATGTGAAGGGTTTACATTCTTATGAAGGAAGTTATTTCTATGGAGTATGCATCTATGCATGGACGCAAGCTTAGAACTCTCCATTCGTTTTCTACTACTGCGTAGATGCGTGGATACAAGATTCTGAGTGCTGTTGGTGGCGAGTAACGAGAAGCTAGGAGGCAGATAACTGGAATCTTACCCCTCTTAGCTCGGCTGTCATTAGAGTTCCCGATATAGCATAAATGCAAATTTACCTGACTAATCCATCATTGCGGGAGTTACCCTGAGTCATTTACCGCATACAACCAATGCGGGTTGCCTGGCATCCTCATACTTAAACTTGGCAACCACATTAGGCAAACAACAAAGTGTAATGGCTGCTATACTTTACCAATGATTGTTTAATAAACATACAATTTTCAATCAATTTAAAATTCTTTTAAAGGTTTTATAGGAAAATATTATAAAATAAGATAGTTTGTCTAATCTACTTGAGCACTCCAATTTGTCAATTGAATAACTATGAGCTTTATTAAAGATGTATGGATTTTTAATCACAATATGCTTACTAAATCTTATTTACCTGCTGTTGAAAAAGTATTGTAGGTACGTACGTACACTGTTCAGAGGTCTTTAAATGCTCAAGTCCATTAAAAAAAAACTCTATGTCTAAGTATAGTATATGTTACGACATTGTGGGAAAACTCTATGTCTAAATTTAACAGCATTTTTTTAATCAATTAAAAAAAACCCTTTTTTTCTCCAAATGGAAAAAATATGTAAAACATTCTCAAGCTAATGTGTATTCACATAGGATAACCATTAATATCATTATTCATTATCAATAACCTATATATTTGTTTTGTTATGTATGCTTAATGTGTTTTAAGTGTCTTGATAAGGCTTTAGTAGGCAAATCAATTGGTGATTTATTACTTTAATACCAAAGGGTCGGCAGAGTAAATCAATGTTTATCTCAGCAACTTAGTAATATAAATTTATATAAGTATTTTCATTAATTTCTTAGTTTGTTTAGAATTCAGATAACAAAAAAACATTAATAACAATATAATGTCAATGTGAATGTCTTCAAGACTATAGGCTCTTAACTTCTGTATTATCCTTATATTAATTCTCGATCTTTGTACCCTGTCTCATAAAGCCATATCGTTGGGGATAGTGCAATACCGCGTAACTAACATATGCAGATAAAGATTAGGTTCCATAGAAGTATGTTTGATATAAGAATCTTATTGACATGTGTTAGATACGCGGTATTGCACTATCCCCGACGATATACATACATACATGGTGCCTCGCGAGGAACCCACATAATTTTAATGCTGAATTCCTGAGCATATTTAGAGTATTTAATGTTATATAAAATTTCCTGGATTCGGCTTGGTTCCAAAGATAATTAACCTTTTTTCGGAAAAAGTTTTTCGACATAACTCGTCATAAAACTTCTTTTTGATTACAATGCTGCCACAATGTGTTCTAATATAACCACACCTTTTGCCTGACAATCAAAAAATAAGAATACGAGGGGTGATTCAAAAGTAATGATAATCGGTATTAAATAATAGCTATATGAGTATTGTACCACTTTTATTATAAAATTTGGTCTTTTTTAATGTTCCCCGCGTATTTTATTTTATCATATTTATTTATTTTGCTTTATATTGGAAACAAAAACTTTTCAGTGTCGAAATATGGAGTTTTACCATGTCACTTAATTTTATCTCTAATGCTTGGATTTTGTAGAGCATTATTTTGAGAATCAATAATTAAAATTTGATAGACCATGTTTTGGTCTTCAATTTACAACAAATGATTGTTTGCTGTAATTACCCAAGTTTTTACAGCAGCCTCTGCAATTTGAGGTTCCTTACCAGCCCAAAGTCATCCAGAAGCTCCGGTACATAAAATATTTTTTTTCTCGATTTTTTTTCTTACAAATGAACTTAACTACCCTGAAACAATGTTTGTATGCTCATCTACAATAGTTATGCATATTTATAAAAAATCTACGAATCCAGATTTTTGTACAAATCTCTGAAGATTGTGAACATTACCCAAAATGTACTTAAAAGTTTTTTGGATAACCAAATTGTTAAAAATATTACTGTACAAATGTGTAATACATATCTGGGTGGTTAAAAATGAACCCAGTTTTCATTTTCCGTAAAAATATTTCCAGGGCCATCTTCAGAATCGAAGCTATAAGTTATTAATAATGTACTCAAACTTACATTAATTTTACCGATGTTTTAAAGTACTCGACACTGTCGTCTATTATTAACTGTCACATCAAAACAAATGAATGATGCTATTTTTTTATTTATTAATCTTAATTTTAAAGAGTGTTACTATGTTACCGTAGTTCACAAAATTTAATTATGCTATTGTAACATATCGTTTATCATTATTTTTGAATCGCCCCTCGTAGACTTGACGAAAAAACCTGTCCCTAAAAAAAAACATTTAAAAAATTTGTTTTAACAAATTGTTGTTATGATAAAAAGTATTGGAAATGTTAAAAAGTATTCAAAAAGTCTAAAAAAAATTGAAAAAAAAAAATTTTTTTTTTGTGTTTATTTTGATGTCTAGAATGCATAGTTAAAATTATGTGGTTTCCTCGCGAGGCACCGTGTATGTATGAGGATTGGGATACAGGATTGTCCTCAATGACAGGTCTTCTCAGTGGAATATCCAATTTTGTAGGCCAGAAGAATGAATACTATTCGACACTCAGCCCTCAACAAAATCTATGCACTGACAGGCGACTTTGGAACATGTGCTATAGCTACTATAGCAAAAGTAGCTAGGGAATTTTAAAATTGCAGGCATTTGATACTCTTTTTTTTACTTTGCCATATTAATATATAATACATGTATTTTGATAAATAATATTCATTTTTGTTTATTTCAGGTGCTTGGTGACAATGCAGTGAGGCAAGTTAAAGAAGAGGCTCGTATACAAAGCGTCTGTGGCCATCATTCCTTCATCGCTGGGGCTGTGTCGCGGTGGCAGACCAAGAAAAGACTGTATATTGGTAAGTTCTGTAAACAAAAGTATGATAAACAATTGTAAATACGACATACCTGGATGATTATCTGAGGTAATAATTTTACATTATAATGCCAAATGGTACGAGAATAATGTAGATGTTGATCACATGTCTTTTAATTAAATTTGATCTATCATTTACATATTTGGTACACATCTTGGTAGGCGTTTCTCCATCTTGATAAAAATATGCCAACCTATCTAATCAATTTTATAAAAATGGGGCCAGATTAATGAGACGTCACTAAATAAATTAGTGTCACTAAAAATCCCTAACATGGTGAGGGCTCAAAAGGAATTGTTAGCCTAACAATGTAACAATGGGTTATTCCCACTTGTTACCACCGACTTGACACCAGTGGTAACAACTGGGTTTTTTTTTCCCACCTGTTACCACCAGAGTACTTGGTGGTAACTACTGGGAAAAAGAATTCCCAGTAGTTACCACTAATCACTTTAGTGGTAACTACTGGGAAAAAGAATTCCCAGTAGTTACCACCAATCACTTTAGTGGTAACTACTGGGAAAAAGAATTCCCAGTAGTTACCACCAATCACTTTAGTGGTAACTACTGGGAAAAATAAATCCCAGTTGTTACCACCAAGTACTTTACTAGTTTGTGCTTGTGTTTAATAGAATATACACAAAATACTTTGCCAGTTATCAATAAGGAGCTAATTTTATGAATATTACTTTACTTATAAAATATCTTATTAACCATCGAATTTTACTAAAAAATGAATACATTCTGAAAATATTTTTTAAACTTTTTTTTAAATATGTTGTCAGTATTACATACTCTGAATCTGAACCAAAAATATTAAGAACTATATATTCTTAGTAAAAACTTGCAAAACACGTGTGACAGGGCGGCAGGCGGTGCTTCAAACGATAAGGATACTTTCCTATTGTTATAATTCTTTCTCAGAACTAAATAGCACTCAGTTGTTTTGTTTAATTTCGAAGTACCTAGTACCTAGTCGGTTCTTTAGACTTTAGAGAGGTATATTTATGTGCGCATAGCTGTTTTAAATATTCTTATTCTTTTAACATTTAATTTGGCGTATTATTTTGTAGTATCAAATGAAAACCAAAAATGAAAGTGACCAGTATTTTGACACTCTTTTAAGGTATGTTTTGTTTCTTGATTTGTCAAAAAAGTAGGTACTGTCTAAAAAATATAGTAATTTAAACACTTAAACCACATGCTTCGCAAGCATCTGTTGTCAAAGTTGCGTGACTGATAATCTTTTTGGTATTTCATTGTGGGTACACTTGTATGTATATATGTATGTGTATCGTATAAAGTATATGTGTAAGTCTATTAAGTATCTGAATTATTAGACTGCAATAGTTGTGACTTCATTTTACAATTTTCTAGCCTGCACCTATCAAACCTCTCTTTTTGGCCCAGTGGTTGACTGGTAGAGAATGCCTTAAGGCATTAAGTCCGCCATTTGTACTTTAATTTTGTGCAGTAAAGTTTAAATAAATAAATAAACCGACAGCGCAAGAAAAAAGGTGTTTTCAGGGTAAGTAATATTGAGGAAGAAAATAATAACAATCGGTTATATAGAACTCGGCTGCAAAACTGCGTTCCCACATTATGAATGAATTCATTCATAAAGTGGTAACGCACTTATACAGCCGTTAGTACCTACATACATTTTTTAAAACAATATTTTGAAGTAAACCTACACAAATAGACCAGATGGATGTTTACGTTTTACATAATTCATAACCTCCGTATAATAAAACTGTCCCTCGCCCTCTTTTAATAAAATTTAATGTGTCCATACTTGCACTTATTTCTTACACTACACGCTTGTAAGTGAACTGACTTGATTATCACAGGGGCAGGTAAAAAGGTATGACGGGTGACCGGCTCGTAGAAGGGATAACTTTCATTTTTCATCGTGTTGTTTTAACTGATTACGAATCTCAATCCTTTTTTAAGATTATTACAAGGTTATAACTACTACAAGGTTTTAGGTACTTACACGAAAAAAAAAACAGAATTTATGGCTACTAGGTAAAGATATCCTATTGCAATAGGACTAAATATTAACTTAGTGGTAACTACTGGGAATTCAAATTCCCATCTCTTACCACTAAACTGATTGGTGGTAACTACTGGGAATTCTTTTTCCCAGTAGTTACCGCCAATTAGTTTGGTGGTAACAGTTGGGAATTTTAATTCCCAGTTGTTCCCAGTGGTAACAGGTGGGAAAAAAATTCCCAGTTGTTACCACTGGTGTCAAGTTGGTGGTAACAGGTGGGAATAACCCGGCTATACATCGGCAATTTTGGTAGACTCCATTGGCATGTTTGTGTAGCCATCTTTAATATTATAGTCTTATCTTTTCCGCTATCGGCGATTATATTAGTAGTTACCCACTAGAACAAAAATAGGTATGACAGATGAATTTGCCTATTTTCTTTTTCAACTTAAACCGTCCTAATTTTTCTGGTCATTGGATAAACGCCATCTACAATTAGCTTCGTGAAACTATACTCGCACGTGTGATTTTCCCTTGGCATCGCTTCTCGTTCGTTATCTGTCATATCACGAAACCCCGAGACGGGAGTAGGAAGGATTACTCACTGTGATTACGGAGGTCAGTTCTTTGGGTCAGTAGCGTGTAGATTTTAGACTGAGACATACATAGTGATAGTGCAAGTGTTCAAGTGTTAACTTGTGTGTTTTAAAAAGGTACATTCACTTATTTAGTACGTAATATTTTTCATTATATTTAAAGTTTGTTCATTATCGTTAGGCAATTTCGTAAACCTGTTTCCACATCAATGACCAATTTAGTAATTAGTGTTGTCAGTGTTTTTAATTACCATACCTGGGATAACTGGGGGCAAGTTATAGGGATTTGATATCGATTAAAAAGATGTCGATATAATTATAATAAAAGATGTGCTTATTGAACATTCTCGATTACAGTACAGAGGTTCGATGTCATATCTGATATCCGGCCTCTTCAGATAGTAAAAGTATGACAATTGAAATATTGATATTTTAATATTAATTGTATATTTTGAAAACTATTTTAAAATAATCGCGTAACTATCCGTTTAAATTTATTGTTTATTTTAATTGAAGTGTAAGGTACCTAATATTTATTTATGCAGAATAACATTTTGATGTTGTCATTCACAGTAACATAGATATATTTTTAGTCGATAAAATATTTTGCTACATCACTTTCGTATAAATGCCCCGAGTTATCCCAGGTATGTTAATTACGTACCAAAACACTTAATTGTGGCTATAGTTTAACTAGTTCGATGAACTACTACTGTCGAGAAAAACAATTTCAACGGGTTTTAGGGATAAATAGCCGAGCTAGAGCATCGCTAAAAGCACAATTGTAAGTAATTATGTAGGTATAACTTACGATAATAATATTAGCGTCATGAGTGCCCAGAATAGTGCACACATTAGAATTTTGTTTAATATGGTCGATATACTTAATTTGTTTCTATAGCTTTATTTCTTAAATAATGTACTGATTACAATTTATGATACAAGTGTGAAAAAGAGCTCTTCCGGAGTGAGCGTTGTTAGTGCACACATTAGAATTATGTTTAATATGGTCCATTATACTTAATTCGTTTCCATAGTTTTATTTCATAAATAATGTACTCATTACAATTTATGATACAAGTGTGAAAAAGAGCTTTTCCGGAGTGAGCGTCGTCGGTGACCTTAAAATACAAACAAAATGATTGTTTTATGTTTAAGCAAGCTGGTGAAACACGTATATTTCGACACGAGTATGTATATACAATAATATGTCTAAAATATTATTTTTGACATTACGCGCACGAGTAGAAAACGAAAAAAATGTAAACAAATATGGCTGGCTTTAAGTAAATATGTCATTGACCATTGTTGTGTTTGACACATATCGTGAAGTACGTTCGTAGATCTATTTTTACGTTAATACTGATAATGATAAATACCAATATTTTTTTATCTAAAAATGTACTTATTTAAATTCAGGGTTTACGGTTTTAACTTAAGTTGGTGATAAAACCAAGATTATGTTCTAAAAGTGCGTGAGTATGAAATAATGCAAGTTTGTAGGTTTGTTTGCATTTTTTTGTTTTATACTGGCGAACGGTATACAAATTACAACACATTTATTTCCGTAATTAATAGAAGATTACACCACAAAAATATTACGATATAGTTTATTAATTTGATTTCCTATATTTTCTTATAATCTTTAACTATAACTATTATAACGGCTATTCCGTCGCGCTACGTGAACATTCTGTGCTTTTTTATATTTTAAAAATAGTATAGCTTGTTGTAACTTGTAATTGAATTAGGTAAAAAATATTAATGTAACCACAGAGACGTAGGTTATGCTTTGCTTAGCTTTCAGTTGAAGCTAGCCTAGCACATAGGTAGCGCATTCATCAATACAATAATCACATTGGACGCCGGTGACACAACATCTGTGATCAAAAAATCTTACTCCTGTGCCAATGACACATACGTGATTTTTATCACCTTATTCCTATATCACTAACGCACATCAAGTTCTTACTCCTATGCTACAGATGTAGTGTAAATAATCCTTTCCTTTCGACTTTTCACGGTAACATCCGAATTCATATTGCTGTCACAATAAACTTCAGTAGCCATTGTACTAAAGCGAATTGAGACAAAAATATACATTCGGACGTTTTCGTGAAAACGATTATACACTACATCTGTAAAAAATGTGAACGTTATTAACACAACTGTTGTGTCGCTGTCATAGGAGTACAATATTTTCGGTCACACAATGCGTGTCACTCGCATAGGAGTTCGATCAGATAATTTCAATGGGCATAGTATTAGCACTTAGTGGAACTGTTCCGGGGGCGAATGTGTTTAAAAGACGCGTTGCTGCGAAAATACAGTGAGTTGCTGTCGTGCATCATTCGTGCTAGGTAGGACGCTGTATTTGTATCATTAATACTGTTATTGTAAGTATAATATAAAACCTTACCGTATATGTAGTATATTTTGGGTTTAGTTGGTATTACACGCAAAACTCCACGTTGTCGGCATTCGGTCGAACTGATAGTCACTCGCTTCAGAGCTGATCGATTTATCATGTTCTAATTATATATTATACACTATATAATTCATGAATCGTATATTTGTGAACTAAATTGACCTCGCTGATACTAGACCTCGATATGCGTAAGAAGTATTCTTAATCAGAGGCCAGACTCATTGGTAATATTGATATGAGTTGTGATTATTGACATGCCTAAGATCTTCTGTTAATCGCCTCTGTTGATATGCACTTTGTTCGATAACATTTGTTTATATGAGAACATAAACTAATAGGTGCGGCAAAGTTTGTGTAACGTAATTTCTACCGGCTTTTTTGTGATCACGGAATATTATTGACGTGTTTGATAGTGTTCTATTCTATGCATTTCAATTCGTCCCATCACTACTTAGAATAGTCTTTTGAGATTGTTCACCTATTGTTTTCTCTCATTAAGTATGACTCAGGTAAAAACAAAAATAACAGACCTTATGGATCCAACCACCCGTGCCATGCGGACTGGACGGGGCAATAAAAAATCTATTGTCTTCATAGATTACACTTAATCTCTTTTTAAAGTGAAAAGTAATCTCCAACTGCGCAGCTACCTGGACCATGACTTGGGATCAGTGTTGACAAACTGCGAAAGGCAAAAAGTGGGAGATCCGCCCAAAAACAAAGTCTTACAAAAAATGCGGGACTTTTTACTTCAGGTCAGGCTGAAAAAAGTAAAAGTATTCCAGTGTAGTACCAATTATCGTAGCCCGGTCTGGATGGGTCCTGGATTTTCCTCAGGCAATCAACTCACCGGTTGTCCGGTCGCTATAACTCTTACTGTGATATGCTACAGCTGTAGCATATCACAGTAGTCGGCTGACAACCAGACCTCACTATAAAAACTGTCACTACTCTTCCCAACCTCTTATCTCAGTATTGAATTAGAACTTAGATACGATCTCTATTTCAAGTAGGGTATTTGTTACTTAGTGAGTTTTGGTTGTTAACCGACGATATATCCTAAGCCAGGTTAAAAAAACTACGTCCGCTTCATTATCTTGTCGTGGCAGAAAGACTGACTTGATCCCATGAGATCTTTGCGAGCGATGCCACAGGGGGTTTTATCTATATAGAGTTATGATTTCCACATACCAGTCCCATATTGTCGCTGCGTTACCCAAAGCTGATAACTTGTTGGATTTTTGACTTTGAAATAGTATCCTAGCATCGACATACTCAAAATCCCGCACATGTCTGATTTGGTCAACCATGATATTGGTGATAAATGGACGTCACTAGCTCGGGCATGAAGTATCCTGACCAATGTAAAAAATTGTAAATCATTACTCAATATCTACTTCTTCGTAAGACTAGTTACATTAAGCATTTGCAAAAAAGCGAATCGAGCTAACAAAAGGAAAGCGGACATCTGGATACACCGCATAGAATAGCCTGGGAGCCTTTTGTCTTTTCTTCTTTGAGGCCATAGAACTGGCTTAGTCGAAAGGGCCTCGAACAGGGGCGCAGGTAGCCATGCCTGGCCTACAATACAACGGCGAAAATCTAAATTCATTAATTTTGCGAATCTCCAACGTGAGCGTCATTAGAGTGAGAGAGATAAATCCTCGAAATTTACGGACTTAAGGTCTCTGCCCACTAGACCGTACCATACCATGACCTTGAAAAGTATGAGACTATGCCCACTAGGACGTTCCGGGGCCAGCCAACACGGTCTCATACTTTTCAATACAAAGAATAGTTTTTGTCTGATACGTTCATGCTACGGTCATGGTATGGGTATGGTACGGTCTAGTGGGCAGAGACCTTTAGAAGCTCACGGCAGAGGGCCCAGGGCCGCTGTTTATATTAAAACCGAATCCGTAGGTAGCCTATCCGGTAAGCCCCATCTTCGTAACTAGAGGACCTGGGCTCGAAACTTGATCTCAGATATTTGTTTATGCGGACATGGGTGCGAGTGAACTGCACATAAATTAACCCTTTTCCAGGCATAGTAGGTACACTATAGCAACCACATGCCTGTCAATAGAATTTCAACCTTACCGTCTTACTTTAAGGTTCATTTTAGATTGTACTTTAGGGTATCACATATCCCTTCCCAGTCTTAAAATAAATCATCAAAACATAACAATATTGAATATACATACAATTAAAAGTTTTTTGGGAGACCTGCTAGTTTCTTGGGGCCTAGAAAAGGATTAAACTGAGCACTGTAAGCTAAAGGTGGCGACTGACTAGTAACATTTCGGTGTAATGTAACGTGATACAACACGAGCATTACAACAGTCAGTGCAGCGAGCCGAGCCGCTCGCCGCGAGCACCGCGTGCTCCACTCAGCTGTCGGTTTTTACGCGAATCCCTTTGTGTGTTACATTACAAGTCAGTACAGGTTCGCTAGTTGCGCGAGAGCATTTCTACCGTCATTTTGTTTGTGAAATAGATTTTAATAAAAAACTAAATATGGAATGGGATAGAGAGAAAGTTTTATCATTTATTGACAAATACAGAGAAAAGAAAATACTGTGGGATCCCACCAATAAAGATCATTTTAATAAATTAAAAAAAAAACGATGCGTGGGAAGAATTATCTGACGAAATGAAAATTACAGTTGGTGAAGCTAAGAAAAAAATTATCCAATATCGCATCGTCATTTTAGATTGTACTTTAGGGATATGTGATAAGTCTTAAAATAAATCATCAAAACATAACAATATTGAATATACATACAATTAAAAGTTTTTTGGGAGACCTGCTAGTTTCTTGGGGCCTAGAAAAGGATTAAACTGAGCACTGTAAGCTAAAGGTGGCGACTGACTAGTAACATTTCGGTGTAATGTAACGTGATACAACACGAGCATTACAACAGTCAGTGCAGCGAGCCGAGCCGCTCGCCGCGAGCACCGCGTGCTCCACTCAGCTGTCGGTTTTTACGCGAATCCCTTTGTGTGTTACATTACAAGTCAGTACAGGTTCGCTAGTTGCGCGAGAGCATTTCTACCGTCATTTTGTTTGTGAACTAGATTTTAATAAAAAACTAAATATGGAATGGGATAGAGAGAAAGTTTTATCATTTATTGACAAATACAGAGAAAAGAAAATACTGTGGGATCCCACCAATAAAGATCATTTTAATAAATTAAAAAAAAAACGATGCGTGGGAAGAATTATCTGACGAAATGAAAATTACAGTTGGTGAAGCTAAGAAAAAAATTATCCAATATCGTTTCATCTTTTTCTTCTTGTTTTTCATATAACAATAACTTAGTGAAATAAGTGAAGAACACGCGACCTCCATATCTGCCATTTTTAAACAAAATGGACGGAGCACAAATGAACAGAGCGCTCACGATGAGCGTTCGCCGCATAGCTGTAATGTAACTGTAATGCAACATGCTCGCTTTGAACGATACATTACAAACAAACGTTACAAGTCAGTCGCCACCTTAATGATTGCTTTAGCAAACTCAGGTTAAGGATTCCGGTTAAAAGCGCCCTGCTAAACTACATTTGCTCTCGATAAGCAAGGTGGACTCGATAATTCTAATGTGCGTTATCGGCCATTCTCTTATCGTACATGAGTCGGCTAGACATTACTGTTTATTTGCTGAAATAATTAGGTCACGCCAGGTTATTTTGTAGCCGGATACGTTCTGTTCTTAAAATATTGGGTCTGTTACTCTGTTATTATAAAACCGTAACCCACTAATTTTATGGACACACATGGAACTACTCTGCAACTAGTTCTTACTAAATGGCATCGTTTGCCCACGATCATTAGCTAATTATTATGATGCCTAAATGCATTTCTTGTTTTAACTGTGTATATTCACTTGAATACCTTATCGCAAGAACATAAGACTCAATTAATGCTATCTCTTTTACTTTGACATGCTGCTAACAAGTGTAACACAGATGTCATGACACCAGTAACTAGATAGATTCGCGGCAAGAATAGCATTGTATTATAATAGATAAAATGCAATCGCTTTAGCCCACAACTACACTTGAGCTGGAAACATCTCGAAAGGAAGATTTGTGAACTTAACGCAACCGATTTGTTTATTTACCAATTGTGTCTACATTTGAATAGTTACTTAACAATTTGAATAGGTAAACCGTTACTTATGTACATATTTGAATTATTGAGGTCCCTACAAGTCCTACAACTTACTTGTCAATCTTGTCATAACTCATTACCTTGGCCCTTGTAAATTCAACTATATTGACAGTTACAGATTTAAATGGTTAACATGCGGCAAAAGTTCAAACTTTAATGTCAAATATTGACGTGGTATATAAATGCTACATAATATTAGTTTAAAACTCTTTAATCAAGGTAAGGTGAAGTAAGATGGAAGTCGTTCTTCTGGCACAGCGTATACAGGTAGTTTTTGTCTTACCCCATTAAAAAAACCGTTTCATCTTACCCCACTTACATCATCATCATCATCAGCCAATTGATGTCCACTGCTGGACATACGCCTCCCCCAGACAGTTCCACAAAAAATCGGTCGTGAGCTGTCCGCATCCATTGGACACCCGCAACCTTTACCAGGTCGTCGCTCCATCTTGTGGGGGGCCTTCCCACTTTAGGTACCTTACATAAATCCTTCTCGTAAATCCACTTCGTCAGGCATTTTAAATAAAAAATTGTTCCAAACTAGGTGTTAAACCGATTATCTGCAGTTTCAGAATACATTCCGTGCGGGGAACTGCTGGCTGTGTTAGATCGGTACAGGGTGTTTCCTGAGGAACTCGTCAAGATATTCGTCGCCGAGATCGCTATAGCTATAGGTGAGGCACACAGACAGCTACCAATGACACACTTTAATGTCTAACGTGGCGAACGTGAAATACCATTGACTGTTATGATGTGATGGGGCGGAATTCGAAAAATATCAATATTGGTAAATTTTTTTAATGAGTTAATGGGTTAAATGGCCGTGTGGTGACGGCAGAAAGAATACATTTGTCACCACCCCAACTCCTCCTGCGGGCGTCGTAAGAGTCGACTAAGGGATTGAAGTCACTGACCATATTTGATTAAAGATTGATGATGGGCAGCAGCGTCATCATAGTGGACACATTACTGCGATCGCCAATCCGCTTGCCCAGCGTGGCGATTATGGGCATTTACCTCCTAATGCGTCTATACGCATAGTTAATAGGAGAGGCCTACGTCCAGCAGTGGACTATCATACGCTGATGATGATGATGATGAAATGTAACAAGTCGGTTCCCTTCAAAGTGTAGGGGTGTTCTAAAAAAGTTAATTTAAAAGTCAACTGGGAATTTTCATAGAAATCAGAAATCTACTGAGCTACTATGGTCGGCATGTCAAGTGTAGTTCGTGCAAGCCGACTATAGTCCACTCCTAGAGCATGTTATAAGCTTCCAAAGGATTGCAGCCGTCTTTACCAGTTTACCCCAATTTTTGGGGGTAGCAAACTTCCTAAGCGCAAGTACAGTCGGCGAGAAAAGCTTGTATCAACCTACGAACAAATAAAACATGGTGGCCGCACGGCATACTAAATTGCCTTTCAAAAACGGTCCTGAATTTTAGTTGACAAGTGTCACCCCCTCTTCAATGCATCACGGTAATGAAACTAATGAATTTCAATATCAACCTATAAAAACTTAAACCGCCATTTAAAATTAGTTGTGATTGGTCTATCAAAGTTTTGATTTATAAATGTTTGTTAAAGATGTTGCGCTGAAATATGCGCGATGTTAAGAAAAGCGCTATGGGCACCTTGGCACAATTGAACAATTGGTTTAGGAGGCATTTTTGAGCTGGCGTTAGACGTCCATGTTATACAGGGGGGCCAGTCAAATCGGTCAGTATGGAAAAGTCCGAAACTATAAGACATAAGAAGATTTGTTCTTAGAAACCATGTCACCGATTTTGATAAAAAGAAAAACTGCATTCATGCATTTGAAAAAAACACTGTACCCAGCCAGGGAATCGAACCCGGTTGTTTTGAAAAAATTTACTTACACTGTTTCTATTCAGATATCATTTGTCCAAGATTTAAGCAGTAAATGTCTCTAAGAAACATGATGTCTAAAATGAATGGAATTCATTATTTTCACGTACTTAAATTTATTTTACTAGGTGTTTATTGTGTAAATCTTAAGAAAAAAAGTTTTTTCTTGTCATATTTAGCAACGCAGTTTTTCGTTTTATCAAAATCGGTGACATGGTTCCTAAGAACAAATCTTCGTATGTCTTACAATTTCAGACTTTCGCATACTGACCGATTTGAATGTGCCACCCTCTATATGGTCGCAGGTATCAACGTGTATTGACCAAACCTTGTTTCCCAGATTTCCTCCACAACGCCGGCGTGATATACCGCGACCTGAAGCCAGAGAACGTCCTCCTCGACGACAGCTACCACATCAAGCTCATAGACTTCGGCCTCTCCAAGTGGCTGTCGATAGGTTCGCGTACGACCACGCTTTGTGGCACTCTGCAGTATATGGGTAAGTTTTTACGTTATTTTGATAGATCAACATTTTTTTGAGTTGTAGTACTCGAAAGCTTAACCCTACGGGCAAGACTTGAAAAAAGTCTGAATTTTAGGCCTATATTGTACGGGACATTCTGTACGAGAAAAAAAAGATACTGATATAGGGTGGTAATTTTTGAGACCGGTGCCCTATAATGGGTTAAGTGCATAGAGTATCAAAAACGATACGACCGAAATGTCACATGTCGGAATATGTAATCAATCGAGACTGTCATACTGAACAACAGAGTTCAAATTGACATCGATTGTTTAAATAAGTAATTTTAGAAATAAAATATGTGATACCATATGCACCCTAAGGTTAATAAATCTCAGAGACGTTTTACAATAAATACATTGAACGTTTTATGTTGCACCTATAAAAATAGTATAAATTTTTTTGAGAGATTATCAACAAAAAATTGTCGATCCATCCATCAAATAATAATAATTACTTATATAGTCACTCCTTCAGGATATATTGCCAACGCATTTTCGTATTCGATACAAAATAAGCTAGACAAAGGCAATGGTTACAATTATTATTATTGTAACCTACAATTATTGTAGGTTTCGAAAACAGTCGTCCACTAGCTTGTACCGCACTTTTCAATGGGTACAGAAAAATGTCTATGAAAGCTGAAGTAATCGAAAGTATTGTATGTCCATTTTTTAAAAGATAAAGAAGATTAGGTATTATTTTTTCTATTTCATCATTTCTACTGTACCGATTTCCTTAGTTAATTATGTATATTAATTGCATTTAGGTTACCGCAACCATCTGATAAAACTACTTCCTAGTTTTTATCAAGTTTATTATATCGTATCAATCGTTATAATTGCATAAGATATCGTGTTTGAAGCGGCACCGACTAAATCGGTCATTTTCCATTTCAGCGTGGGACTTGACACATTACCTATTTTAATAGTGAAATGGATCAGTGCTTCGCTCGCGTCAATTCTTTCCCTTCGATCGAATCGTTCAACCGCCAGTAGCAACGCCGTCGGGGTGATTATGACAGTGGGCGGCGGTCACTGACCCCGAGATGAACGCTCGGAGCATCGCGTTCGAGCTGTCCATGGAGGGTCGTCAGGTGGACGAGGTGGTCGCCAGCATCTTCCACACGGTACTGTTCCACCGCTCCAGCGGCAAGTTCACCTACAACAACGAGGAGAGCTACTCGATCCGCACCGTCAGCTATGTGGACGTCGACTGCGACTTCATAGACTTCACGTACGTCTGCTGCGAGTCGGAGGCGCTCGGCAGGAACGTCAAACGAGAAATCTCCGATTTTTCAGACCTCCTTCGCGGCGCCGAGAACACCGCTACCCCTCGCGGCTCCATCAGCCTAGAGTTCTTCCAGAAGCGACGCGCTCGCTGGCCCTTCCAACCCGAATGCGTCCCATGGGAGGTCTGGACGGTGTACTGCGAACTAGCCGAGGCGCGCTCCGAACACGACCTGCGCGCGCAACACGAGGGCGTCGTCGAAATGCTCCAAGATAAAATAGTCTTCATCACAGAGATCATCAATCGTCACGAATACGTGCCAAAAATGCCGAGTCGCTCCGACGCGGATCTCATATTCGACACGTCGTACCCCGACATCCAGCCGTACCTTTTCAAGATCCACTACAATTTGTCCGGCGCGCCGCCGCTTACAGTTGGCAACACTGTCCGCAAACTGATCAGAGACACCCTCTCGTTGTGATGCCTGCCTCCGTACTACCTGTAACGTGCACAAATATTCCCCCTGGGTTAAGTGCATTAGTGTCCTAATATCAAAAGACCTGTTTCCGAACTGATGAAAAATATTCATGGTGATAGTTTTCTTAATACGTGTAAAATGTTTGCACAAAATATCGGGATCTAAGTGCAACTAAATGGGCTAAAACAATAGCGTTATGCCCAAAATCCATTATTTTCGGCTATGTCTAAATCTACGTGTGATATAAATATTCTATATTCTGCTTTATACATATGAATATTAAATTGTACATCACATTTTAATTGGGCATTGTAAATTGTAAATAATGATGGACAATTATAAATGTAATTAAGTGAAATAATTCATGTTTTATTCTATAATAATCCAAGTGTAATGTTTTTTAATATTGACATAATAATCCTTGATATACGCAATATTAACACATTATAGATTGTACTTACATGTAAAAGTTTTTGGTCGCACAGTTATTATTTGTCTTAAGTAGAATATTTAGTTTTTGTGCGTAGTGCCGTGTGTGTACCTATTTGACTTTTTGATTACCAACACGGCTCTGTATGTCTGTAAATAGTTGTTTGTTTGTAATGAATAATAACAACACCTTTGCCATTTTTGCTATTATCAGACAAAAGCAAAAATAAATTGGAATCAAAAGTGTTGTCGTTCTTACGCTTATGAAAACTATGTCTTTAAAATCTTAGCGTTAAAAGTAAATTTAGTTGTAATTTTTTCAGAGCTATGACTCAGAAGGCTGGTTGATGTGTCCACTCATTTATATTATTTATTTAAGGTTCTTCGTCTATCGTTTCTTATGAGCTTGCTTCGGAGAATTCATGTTCATTGTGCACTGTAGATGTTCCAATAGTTCTCTAGTTATTAATGACGAGAATAAACAATGCTGTTGCAATTAGTATAGTTTTATGGGGTAGGTATGTTTAATAACCCGTGACACCAGTGTAAATGCAAATAATATTGATTTAAGTATATCTATTTGGTGGCAGTCTGTGTATAGTGTTTGCTATTGTAGGACGCTTAGATATCGCTGAGTGTACTCACTCAGATTATTTAGTACAGTCATTTGACTACTTCATGTGTATTTTTATATTAAAATAGAAGCTTTTGTGATATAGCTAACGAAACATAAATTTATAAATAAATAAAAAAAACATATTTCGGAATTATTTTGTATGTCGAAAGTAATTTAGATTTATACTTATTGAGCCATTTTCAAAAACTTTAAATATATGTGTTTAATTTAGAATTGTCTACGCGCACTGTGTATAAAGTAGTAGGTATGACGACAATTGTAAGGCGATGTACAGATCAACTTATTGTAGATTTTCTCATTTGATTATTGACCCGATTTATATTAAGGTATGTTAGAGGTGTAGATGTATTCGTCTCACAGTGATCGTCTTATTGGGTGTGTGTAGTTTTAACATTAGCTTAGATAAAGGTGCATGTTATTTCTCATAGTAATAAGAATAGTAGATGTATTCGTTTGCAATTTTGTGTTGTTGTCCTAAGTTTTAAAGTTTTTCCTTTTATTTTTCGTCATTATGTTCACTTGAATTTAAATTTGTAATGATAATGGTTTAGAAATGAAAATTATTAATTTAATTGGACGTGTAATATATTAGGTATAACGTGTAATCTGCTTTTGATGTGCGTTGTTTTTAATAGAACAAAAAATACAGGAATATTTTTCTCAATTGGAATCAGCGGACTTATGATGGTCGCCATTATCACGTAATAAAGACAATGTAATGCATAATTTTATGTCGTTTCCTGACATTGTATAAAGGTACCGGAATGTAGTTTTATGACCCTGTTAATTTTGTGGTTGTACAAAGCCCGTTGTTCTTTGTGTGGCCTATCATTATCTTGCGGTTGTTTTACTATTTTAATAAATATGTGCTATAGACAAAATTGAATCCTGACCCACAATAGGAGCTTGTCATAGTAACACTGAAAATGAAATTGTAAGACAGTTTTTAAATGTTGACAGTACATGCTTTATATGTAATTTATTACGTGATAAACACAACCAAATTACATCATCAGTCCAACTACGATAGTATGGATAAGGGATACGGGACACATGTTCTATCCTTGGCAGTAAACGATACATCTATGTCCGCATAATAACGCACACGGTAAAACGTAAACCTAAACCTTTTCTCAAAATGATGATTGTTTTAAAGCCCGTTATTGGAGGTTATTCGACGGGCCGCGAGTCCATCCATGGTCGAACTTTTTTTACTCTCCTACCTCATTTTGTGACTCTAGCTTAGGCGTGTTTGCATCTCAATTGGATTATAGTACCTATCTATTTACCTATATTTATCACTATAACTTTGTCACCAAAGATGAGGCTGTACATACCTTTGAATCTTTTTAAACCTCTGAAGGTCGTTGTACGGTTTTAATTTTTATCCAACTGATGTATTGATGATTTAAGGATGTATGTTACATTGCGCCGTGCCCAAGAAGCGATCGGTAGACTTATTTGCTATGCCTAAGCCTTTAGACGGGTATCGGCATCATATTTACTGTCACACGGCATATAAAACAAAACGAATCAATTTCGAAAACACGCAAGATCAGAAATGTATGGTTTCCCATCACTTGCTGGCGAGTATCAACAAATTTATAAAAAATGAAGCTGGAAAATACTAATTTATTACACATTACTAATTTAGTATACCTAAGTATCACAAAAGTATTTTGGGCACGCCCCGGTGTATAGTCATCTTACTTAGCCAATCAAGGCATCCATTTTCATATCAGGGAGTACCTTGTAACATATTATTTACAACATTGGTGATAAGACAATATTTTATTCGATTGCGTGCCTCATTCAAAAGCTGAAAGTGTGGAGCACATTGTAAATAGTCATTTATGGCGTTGTTGAGGCAAAGGGACCTTATAAAGTTTAGAAATAGGTGCTTACATCATTTTAAGAGCTGATGTAAGTGACTGTACCTCGCCGGTATGCTTAGGTCTCAAATAATGTAAATAAACCAAAATGAGGTTTAATATAAAAGTATTTATTACATAATTGGCGCAATAACATCATTTTTGTTTACTTACATTATTGAAACATTCTTAAAATAACTAGCGCTTAGCACGATGCCCTTTTTTACCTTGACCTACTGTTATAATGTCGCACGCATAATTTTGGATGACCAAGACCATTGTAATTATTAACAAAAGTTTATATTTTTTGTATTATCAACCAAAAGAAAAATGTTTAGTAGTTGTGACTTGTTGAAGTACCTATACTTGGAGTTACAGTTTTATATACCTGTGTCGAGATATTTACTATGTGCTAACGATGTGTTACTAAAGAAGCAAAAAAACGCATTACTCAAAATTCTTTGCCTGGCGCCTCGTGCTCAGTATAGGCTATAAAGGTCCCTTTATCTTAAAAACGCAAAATTTTCTGCACATTGTAACTTGCTATGGCCTTATTTGAAAGATTATATATGTCTGAAGAGAAGCTGAATACATGACGGCTGTTACATATTAGATTATATGAGAGGGCGACACGGGACGTATATGTTGTGATGTGTAAGTTCAAAATAAGCCGAAATCTTAGTCTTGTGATAATTTATATATAAATATATAAATAAACAATGAAGTATTATGTTTTGTTTTTTCTTTTGTTTTTATATCACATGTAGGTATTCCCTGAAATGGTTAGTAGTGAGATTATTAGAAAATGTGTTGGGTTGTGATTGTATAATGGGAATAAAGTTAGCAATTTAATTTTCCCCTCGGGACATGGACTTTCATCTCATTGTTATATGTGTTAATATGACCTTTCATCCCTCTGTTATACACTCAGCTCTTCACTGATTGCTCACTAGTAAAAACAAATTTTAATAATGGATGCCAAATATAAAAAGTCATACTAGTCAGGTACCTCTTGAATTCTCGCCTAAATCAAAAACATTTTCTTATTATCATGGTACAGAAATAATTTTAATAACGGGGCCGTATTTTATCTATTATTCAGTTAAATTGGATGAACATTTGTTACCGCGGTTTGGACATTACGGCTCCACAATACTTGTATAAAGTGTGCGTGTGGACTGAGGGACCACTTATATTTCAATGGTGGTTGGTATGATGGTGTTTGGTGAAAATTTAGTAGTAGTAGAGTATTATTTTGTAGAAAAATCCTGGAATTTGTAAAGAATTCACTAAAAAGTTATACAGCCAAACGTGTGGTCCCTCAGTTCACACACTGAACCTTACACTTCTGGGCAAGTGTTTAATATGTTGGCTTATTTTAATGTTATAGATTTAGTAAAAGCATATTTAAACGCATTCGTAATGACCGAAACGTAATTTGGCAATGATTATACACTAAAAAGTCCTCCTTTTTTGGTCCCTGAGGGACCACATATAATAACTAATAAATCGGTACATTCGTACAAAATATAAATGCGTTTCTCTTTGCAAACATTAGTAAAAATCGCAAGGAAGATTGTAAAAGTTAAAGGAAAGCAAAACTGTTAATTAATTTCGACAAATTTATATTTGTTTGTGGTCCCTCAGTTCACACACTATGAGTTAATAAAATAATCAAAATCTCCTAAAATATAAACATTATTAAAAGGTTTGTCGTACTGAGGTTTAGTTAAAAAGCTTGACTACATAAATATATATTTTAACGTGGATTGATGGCGTACAATATAAAATAAATTGCTTTTTAACATTTCCTTAGCAAAGCGTTCATTAGGGTGACCACACAATGAAGCGTTTACTAACGTGACGTACCTCATTTTTAAATTCAACTTTTTAAATTTGCTTACTAATATCAAATGGACCAAGGAAAAACTGCATACAGCCAACTACATTTTAGATTCTGTAAGCAAAATTATGAAATTAAAAACAAACTAGGTTTATGGTATCAGGTTTGGTGCAGTAAAACATGTATCTCGAATATGCTTGTCCTGCGTATTATGTTTAAAAAATAAAAAGGCGGCAAATTAACTTGAATTGATGTGTTTGGTTTGTTATTGCTGTATTTGCATATTAGCATTGTTTTTCAATGGATTTGTTATTTATACTCCTATTTTCCGGATTGTTGATCTGGTAAGTACCTCCATTAAGCAGCATTCTATTTTAATAGTATGGCCGTGTGGTGACGGCAGTAGGAATACATTTGTCACCACCCTAACTCCTCCTGCGGGTGTCGTAAAAGTCGACTAAGGGATTGAAGTGTCACTGATCATTATTTGATAAAAGAATGATGATGGGCAGCGGCGTCATCATAGTGGACACATTACTGCGATCGTCAATCCGCTTGCCCAGCGTGGCGATTATGAGCATTTAACTCCTAATGCGTCTATATGCATAGTTAATAGGAGAGGCCTACGGTGTACGTCCAGCAGTGGACTATCATAGGCTGATGATGATGTATGGTTTGTCAGGTTTACCATCATTTGCTAAACAACTTTTCTGAAATAACTATTTAACAAACAACGATTCACAAACCTGTCATTTCCTAAAATGCTCATTTTATAAATAACTTCCTACGTGACAAATTGTCCTACATATATTACTAGCTTTTACCCGCGACTTCCTCTGCGTTAAATCTTTAGAAACAATATTTATATGCCTATGACCTTATTAAATTTCATCTAAATTCGTTTAGCGGTTTAAGCGTGAAAAGGTAACAGAGGGATCGCTCACTAATATTTCAAGTTCGGGTGCGCAATTGGGTCAATTTTCCTTAAATCGCGGATTCGACGGGATTAATGCCTAATGCTAATTCAACACAATGCTTGCAATACAGCAATACCAAACCAAACACATCAATTCAAGTTAATTTGCCGCCTTTTTATTTTTTAAGCATAATACGCAGGAGAAGTATATTCGAGCTACATGTTTTACCGCACCAAACCTGATACCATAAACTTAGTTTGTTTTTAATTTTGTAATTTTGCTTACAGAATCTAAAATGTAGTTGGCTGTATGCAGTTTTTCCTTGGTCCATCTAATATTAGTAAGCAAATTTAAAAATGAAGCACGTCACGTTAGTAAACGCTTTCCATTTTGTGGTCACCCTAATGAACGCTTTCCTAAGGAAATGTTAAGAATCAATTTATTTTATATTGTACGCCATCAATCCACATTAAAATATATATTTATGTAGTCAAGCTTTTTAACTGAACCTCAGTACTCAGTACGACAAACCTTTTAATAATGTTTATAGTTTAGAAGATTTTGATTATTTTATTAACTCATAGTGTGTGAACTGAAGGACCACAAACAAATATAAATTTTGCGAAATTGATTAATAGTTGTGCTTTCCTTTAACTTTTACAATCTTCCTTGCGTTTTTTACTAATGTTTGCAAAGAAAAATGCATTTATTTTTTGTACGAATGTACCGATTTATTAGTTATTATATGTGGTCCCTCAGGGACCAAAAAAGGAAGACTTTTTAGTGTATAATCATTGCCAAATTACGTTTCGGTCATTACGAATGCGTTTAAGTATGTTTTTACTAAATCTATAATATTAAAATAAGCCAACATATTAAACACTTGCCCAGAAGTGTAAGGTTCAGTGTGTGAACTGAGGGACCACACGTTTGGCTGTATAACTTTTTAGTGAATTCTTTACAAAATCCAGGATTTTTCGACAAAATAATACTCTACTACTACTAAATTTTCACCAAACACCATCATACCAACCACCAATGAAATATAAGTGGTCCCTCAGTCCACACGCACACTTGTGTAAAGTAGTTTGAGACGATAATCGAGACGAGAAATCGTGTCAAAATGAGGCAGTTCGGGCGTTTTACGTCCTACAGAACTTATACATAAAACTGATTTAAAATATAGTGAGTACATTCTATACGTCCTCGCATTCAGAAACAAATTTAGTATGAATCGGATATATAACATATATCCAGATTCGGATAGTTATTTTCTAGTTAGATCTGAATTGCACCCTACCCTCCATTTATAGATTCAATGACTGAAACACATTCCCAGAGGCACAATAAAATTTTAGATTGGATCAACTCTGCAATATAGGTCAAAAAACCAGGGATCCAGATATAGATCCTATTATAACTAGGGGTCGGAACTATGAGTGCAAAACTTGTCAAGTGGACTTGACATAGCACATAAATCCATAAAAAATACATATCTACACACCCAAACATTGTAAGTTTAAGATTCCGAGATAGGGAATAAAATTGGATACAGATTTTTCAATAATATTCGTATTTTTCTTGACTAAAGTTTTCCCATGTGTCAATTTTAAAGTTTTGTTAAAGTTTTACACCCGTAGTTCCGACCCCTAATTACTAGTAGTACTACGTACTACGTAGGTACATGAATTACATCGTTTTCAGTAAAGGTTATTCAGTCATTTCAGCTTTTGAGAACCCGAATATCAAATCATGTGTTAAATAAATGAACAAATATTATTATATGGGAATACAATACGATTTGGACGTGTGTTGTGATGTGATTTGTGCAAAGGGAGCTCAAACAAGAAGACTTCGTGTGCTCCACACCATCGAGATGTTCCTTCGATAAGTAACTTTCTATTTTAATTTATTTTTAAGTGTGAATGGAGGAATGCTAGTTGCGTAGAGCACAAGAAGTTTGAATGTTTGCTGCCCTACTATTGATAAGAATTGTATGCAAGAGATGTGCAAATTGTATAGATTTATCCTTTATAATCCTTTGCCTTGGCATTTTTACGGAAATGTCCGATATCATTTTGCGGTTTTAATGAGCGTCAATGTCCATTGCATTGATGTTGATTGAGACAGAAATATTCGAACAATTCTGAGAATGTTTAAATTTGGCTGCCAGAAGGTTAAATTTTGGTTACCCTTCAGGGTCGCGTTTTATAAAGTTACGTTTTACAATTTCACTGTTTGCCTCACTAACTCGGGCACGTATTGACTAGAAAGAGAGGCAAACAGCAAAATTGTAAATTGTAACTTTATAGAAAGCGACCCTGGGGTAAAACGTATTGTTACATTTGAACAGACAACCAATTTCATGTGCAAAAAGCTTCTACCTGATTAATAAACCACATCTCTTGTGTACCTACATATATCTGTATTTATGGCATAGATCACTGTTTAAGATTATATGCTTAATACCGCTTTGTTGCAGCCCCTGAAGTCCTGAGCCGGGAGCCCTACGGCCATGCGGTGGACTGGTGGTCCTTGGGTGTCGTGGCCTGTCGAATGCTGACCAGCCAAGTAAGTGGTATTTATTCAGTCATTTTTTATTGATGTCACAAGTATGGGCTAAACATACATTCCGATCCTTTAGTACCGTTTGGTAGCCTGTAGGCTTATGATGGTATCGTGTTTAATCGTTTGTCGTTGTTGCCGTCAGGTTCTAACAAGTATGTAAGTGCGAAAGTGACGCGTAGCACGATAAATAGAAAAAACGGGACCATGATAAGATAAGCCACCAGATTTGGTAGCTGGCTGTCAAATGGGAAATATGGTTTCCCGCCTGGTAGCCAGATATGAAATGGGAATAACTTTTTCACCTCAGCAGCTCGAAAAGACTTCTTTTGATTCGCGAAATCAGTGAGCAAAGTGCGATTTTGCTCACTGAGTGAATGTTGTTTTCCATGACGTTTAGACTTCAACTTTTTCTTTTGTTTCTTTCACTTGTTAGTAAAAAGACAGAGATGAAAAATGTTACGTTATAAATTGTCATAATATGCATTTTTTTTTTCGTTCATGGCATCCTAGCGTATTCAGCCAGTTGTATTAGACGACGCGTTTTATTGGACCCGCTTCCTTGTATCCGAACGGCATATGGCCCCTACCACCAAGCATACATAACATTGGCGTCCGTCATTCCACCTCTCTATCGCTCTTATATACAATACAATACAATACAATACAAAACTCTTTATTGCACACCTCACACGTAATAAAGAACAAAAGTTCACAAAACAAAAGAAATACAAAAAAAAAACAGAGGTCACAAAAGGCGGCCTTATCGCTAAAAAGCGATCTCTTCCAGACAACCTTTGGGTAGTGGAGACACGATTACAAAAATGTAGGTAGTAGGTGGTAGTGGTATATACCTATAAGTGTGACAGAGAGAAAGACAGCCGTTTTAAAACGGACGGATATCGTGGTACTAGGCGAGTCAGATTCGCGTTCAGAAATTCGACACGAGTTCATTTCTAAATAATTATTACTGTTTTATAAAATTTTATGAGCTTTCATTTTTTTAGTAGTTATAATTATGTACTTTCTGTTACAAACATAATGGTAAAACAAAAACAAAAAATAACGGGATGACACGTATAAATGTTTAATAACATATTTAATTTGACTATTTACTTTCCTTTTCTCCATGCTGAGGTGAAAAGTTGTATGTACAACTTGAGAGCAAAGTTATTTGAATCTCGTGTCTTTCGAGTCTCTCGCTACGCTCGTGATTCTATAAAAGAATCTTTCGCTTGCTCAAGACTCAAAACTGACACTCGCATCAAATACGTACTTTGCTCTCATGTTGTACAAATAACTATTCCGTCTTGTAGCCGGATTTGGTAGCTGATTACTAAACGTAGTTACAAATCGGTAATGGAAAAATCCCAATATCGAAGCAGGGCTCCTACCGCGAACTTAGATATTCGCAAATTTCGAGGATTTGTCGCTCTCACTCTGATGACGTCTTCGTTGGAGTGACAGGGCTGCTGGTTATGAAACTTTGGCTACCTAACGGTACTAAAGTATTCCGATGCCGAGGATATATGGGATCCCATATGATTTTTAGCCTAAGAAATGGGACTAAATTTAAAAGATTTAAATTTTATGGATAAGGTAGTTATTAAAAACAACTTTTCATGGGTACGAGTATTATGGGAAGTGACCTTTCTTACAGAATTCTTCTTCTTCTACCTAGCGTTATCCCGGCCTTTGTCAGGGTCCGCTTTCCTGCTACATTTCCTCCACTTTGCGCGATCCTGGGCATCTTCTACTGTAAGCCCATTCACACTCATGTCTTACAGAATTCTGCCATCTGCATTCTGCCGTCTGTTTTTGTTATTGAATAACATTAACGTTACTTTGTTAGTTTAGACCAGTTGATTTCTGATTCGTGACTAAAAAACATTGTAAAGAAGGAAGCTATTAAAAAATCAATCAACCTCACTATTTTACTTAGTGCATTTATTCGCTATCATGCTGAATCGGATGCTTTCGGATTAACCTTAAATAGTACCTTCCTGAGTTCATCAATAGATCATAAATTGATTTCTAGGAGCACAGGCAGTGCTCTGCCAAGACGAGAATCCCTTTTTATACGATTTGGCAAGCTGGAGTAACACTCTTCGAGCGATAGACACATATTAGTACATTTGTCCTACCGTGGTAGAATAGGGGCTTGTAGGCTTAGAACAGGATTAGTGCGACAATATGTCGCCGCTAGATAGACTATCCATCCCTCTTTCATTCGTAATAGTTAGTAAAAGATGGGAAATCTATCTTGCGGCGATATACTGACATACCAATCATGTGCTAAGCATACGGTCTTCGTGTTTACACAAAAGATCCCAATGGGTCGAAGTGTATCCGTAAGGGCCCCACCAATAAGATAAGATAAGCATACGGTCTTGTATAGGTAACTAGCTACAGAATACAAGGTGCCCATGAGGAAACTGAATAATACTAACAGCATATTCCTGAGACTAAAAGAATAAAAAAATGTTAAATGAATTTTGGTCAAATCTGCAAAAAAAACATTTTTTTTTTTTTTAATGTTTTGATTGCCTTCACAAAAAAAGGATTTTATTAATGAAACTATCGCAAAAAACACTTAAAAAGTTTTTTTTTACATTTGCTAGGCAATTAAAGAGTTTTTTGTTAATTTGATGTCTGTCAATTAACTGTGAAAAGACTAAGACAATATGGTGACAAAATCGTTTCCTAAAATGCGTTTATCATAGCGTAACGCTCTAAAACGGTTTTAAGAAAAAATCTAATTTTCTCTTAAAATAGACTGAATCCAGAAAACTTCATATGACATTTTTAATTTCAAATTTGGTCAGAAATCCGCAGTTGAATTGTCCCTTTCCTCATGGGCACATTGTATACATATAATTTAATTGTGCGTAGAGCTTTAAAGAGTCACTGCGTGAACATAATTTTGAATATTTTTTTGTTTTACGCTAAGAGCCCGTGACTCAACAATTAAAAAAAAATTGGCCCCAACTACTTATAATAATAGGCGATGCTGATATTCACTTGACCTTTATGAACATGATACCTACATTAAGATTTCTCCAACTTCTCAACATACCTTCCTTTCCTAACGCCACTCGAAGCTGAATACAGATATCCGTTTAGATTCTTAACCGCTGTTATTATCACATTCAATTGCTTCCGATGTACAATTACCTAGGTAAAAAAACTAGCTGCGCCGAAAAAACTGACCTACTTATTGAACATTTTCTGCAAGAACGAATATGATAAAATTAAAGTCTACGGGACAGTCATGTGCAAAAATAAGTATCGAAAGAATCCGCTCATAAATATGTTACGACGTTCTTACTACTTACTACACAGAATTAGAGTGCACTGGGACATATTTTTGAACATTTTTGTGTACACATTATTTTGTCTTTGACTGGACAACAGGATTTAATTTAACTAAAGGTGTGTGTAAAAATCTTTTTACTATTACGAAATCTATTTTCTCGACAGTTATTCATTATTCTATTGTTTTCAAGTCTATTAAAATAAGGTACAATGGCGTTCAGAATTGCATAGCCAATTTATGAATTAATTCATTCATAAACTGTCCATGTAATTTTACACACAATTAGAGTGCACTGGGACATATTTTTGTACATTTTTGTGTACACTTTATTTTGTCTTTGACTGTACATGTAAGAGAGACTAGACCTGAAATGTTGGGTGTCTACTTTGGGTGATGATGGTGATGTTGTGAATGTATAGGTAATTATATGTATTGATAGTGATTTATAATATTTTCGGGATACGAGAAACAAAACACAAAATTGTAAAAAACATTATTTTATTACTTATAGTACCGGAAATTCGATAATTTACTTTGTGAGATAATTACAACTTAGGTAATTTCGGTTCGTCTATTTAAATAAGTCTCTAGAACTATGAATAGCGTTCGCCACATCGAGTTGCGGCGATCGCTCAAGGGATAATCTCAGTAGTTGCTCCAAGATGGCGGAATAAGTACTGAGAATATTCCATTCGCACAGCAGGCCGTAGACGCGTGTCGAGGGCTGTCGACCCACGTCTGCCGCCAGCACCTACCCATTCACTAACCTAAAGCTTAACATTCACTTTACGAGTCGCTCGTACAAATCCGTATAATCCGTCAATCGCTTGGAAATACAGCGGCGGACTACAGACGTCAAGATTCATTCGCAGATTTGTCGCCAGCGACAATTCTGGCGCACGAGCTCATGTGTGAATGCTGAGTTTAATACTTTACTAATCTAAGACTGTTCCTTGCTCTCCTCTGAGGAATCTGTCTCTTTGCTGTCTTGCTTTTCGCTGCTTTCCGCACTTTCATCAGATTTGTCTGCCGGGGCATCTCCTAAAGGCTTCTCTACTTTTACAGGCTTTTCCTCAGGCTTCTTCTCTTCTTTGGCAGCTTTGACCGCAGGCTCGCTGGGCTTTTCTGGCTGCGCTGGTTCAACTTTCTTATCTTCTGCGGGCTTCTCTTCCTTTTTCGGCTCTTCGGCTTTAGCGGGCTCTTCGGCCTTAGGGGATTTCACTTCCTTAGCTTCCTCTTTTGGAGATTCTACTTTGGGGACTTCTTCTTTGGCGGGCTGGGCAGACTTTTCCTCGGCTTTAGGTTCTTCGGGCTTAGGTTCTTCAGGTTTAGGCTGCTCAGCTTTAGGCTCCTCGGCTTTAGGCTCTTCGGATTTAGGCTTCTCAACTGCTGCCTTGGCTTTGTCATCAACTGTGTCTCGAACTACACGCAGGCTATCTTCGCTGGGCGTAGCAGGAACCTCTTTGACTTCTGTTGAAGGAGCAGGTTTTTCAGCAGATTTCACAATAGGTTCACTTGCCTTTTCTTCGACTTTAGGAGCTTTAGGTTCCTCGGGTTTCGCTTCAGCCTCTGGCTGCGCAGTTTTGGCTTCTACGGGCAAATCAATTTTCTTTACAGGCGTGGGGATGATGGCAGCGGGGTCAGCAACATCATCAGCAACAGCAGCTGGGCTCCTGACAGCACTTACTACGTCAATAATTTCTTCAGGTACAGATGGTTTAGGAACAGCTTGTTCATTAGCAACCTCTTTAACTGTTGCCTGAGAAACAGCAGATTTTCCTTCGGGTGCCACGGGCTTGGCCTCTGGCTCTTCTCTTTTTTCTTCGGGTTTAGATTCTTCAGGTTTTTCTTCCTTTTTTTCTTCAGGCTTAAGCTCAGCGGCAACAGATTTTACTTCCGGAAGAGCTTCTTTTTTCTCTATGGGCAGAGCTTCTGGCTTCGGTTCCTCCTTAGCCTGTTCTACTGGTGCACTCTTTCCTACAGGAGATGCCTCGTCTTTCTTGACTTCAGGAGCTTCTTTTTTGGGCTCTACTGATTCTTTCTTGGGCTCAGCGGATTCTTCTTTCTTGGGTTCTACTGCTTCTTCCTTTTTAGGCGCAGCAGCTTCCTCCTTTTTAGGTTCTGGAGATTCTTCAGGCTTTTTCTCTTCAGCAGGTTTCGCTTCAACACTAGGATTGATAGCTTCAGCCTTTACTTCGGGAACAGCAGGTACTTCGGGTTTCTCCTCGGCCACAGGCATGGCTAGAGCTACGGCCGCAAAGGCCATACATAATAGTAAGACCTTCATTCTGAAAAGACAGAAAAGCCGCAATTAGTGGTTGTTGGTATTATCGCAGAATTATTGTAATTTGCAATGTACGTCTGCAAGTCGTGAGTGTGGTAAGGCCAATGTTACGCGTCGGCGCGTTTCGCCGGTCGGCACCAATTTTCCTATTAAGACTGTCGAGTAAGGGCCCGATAATAAGCCGGGTATTTGCCTACCTATTTTCTAGTCAACGAATTGAAGTCTATACCCATAAAGCGGATGTATTCTATTGTGAAACTGGGCTACGTAATTGGTTTCGAAAGTCATTTCTGATGCGATAAAAAGAGTCAGAAACATTGTCGCGAACTGAGTATTGATGTATATATATTTTTTGTCTATTATGGCTTCGTGAGTGGCTCATCTATTTTCCATTAGTGGGGAAGGTCGAGAACCTCGTGTTATTTTTAGCATTGCCGGCGGAAGGTAGGGCATTAAGGCGATATCCCTAGTCCTGTCGGAATGCAGTCCGGCGCCGAGCTGGAAATAGATTACCCGGGTATATTTAACGTAATTATTGGTCGTATACCATGCGCACTTGGTCTTTTTCTAAGAAGTAATAGTACAGGCGTAGATGCTTTATTTAATCCATTTTAAATGTATGTAAGAGCGCGTGCGAGCAGGATGTGCCATCGCTGATTCGACCAGACACTGCATAAGCTGAATTTTAATCGTCTAATTGAATTGAATCGACAACTAGAATGCAATAGATGGCATCGTGTGAGTCATAACGACTGTGAGTTTAAATTTACGATTGTTACGTGCTTTTTTATTTATTTTTTATCTCCGTATCGGAAGATGCAAGTTCAATACGTAATGGGGGCTGGTTTCATAAGACGGCCGGTTGTTGTCCAACCCGTTCTTACTTCACATAAATGATGCACTTGCACTTTAAATTTCTTTGAGGCATCGTAGGGTTGCGAGAAATATTGCAGATCAATAATTATGCTTGTTGTAGTTGTAGCTACTTGTGTCACAATGCCACCTGCCTGGTTGTAAGTAGGGTTTGCAATATTCGTCCAATTTTAGTATTCGAATAATACGAATACTTCGATTTCCAGTATTCGAATATTCGAAGTTTTCGAATAAAACGAATATTATTGAAAAAATAACTAATTAATGTTTCCATGGCGTCTAATTGCAAAATATATGACGTAAAATGAAAAAGCAATATCCAAAAACAGACTTTTGTGGTACCTAAGAGCTAGGTACGGCCCATGACATTATAGCTAGTCTAGAACTCTAGATTCTATAAGGAGTAAAAAATTGTTTTTCATGTGGATTCAAATATGAGACTCTTGATTATCTTTAATCATATTATCCATATCC
The DNA here is from genome assembly GCA_025490895.1 of Thaumatotibia leucotreta. Classification (NCBI taxonomy): domain Eukaryota; kingdom Metazoa; phylum Arthropoda; class Insecta; order Lepidoptera; family Tortricidae; genus Thaumatotibia; species Thaumatotibia leucotreta. Next base: position 3,543 of record JALPQI010010062.1, on the reverse strand, counting down.
ATTTTTTGATCTGACATGTATGTATAAAATTGTAAATTGAAGTAGAACCAAGGTCAACAATAATTCGTTATGAAAAAATATTCTAAAACGTTGCATGAAAAGATAACCATTAACAACCAAGCAAGAGGGTTTTCAGTCTAAAAAAATGAAATTAAAACTTAGGTTGAATAAGATATAAGATTGTTATAGTCAATAATCAATAAATGTAGCGTAATAGTAAAGCGTAGTGTAGGACGCCCTTTAGGCAAGGTGGAGCGACGATTTGCGCGGGATGGCTGGCAGGAGCTGGATGCGAGCAGCCGAAGATCGAGAACGGTGGCGTGAAATTGGGGAGGCCTATGTCCAGCAGTGGACTGCGATAGGCTGATGATGATGATGATGATGATGATGAATAGTAAAAAATATTGGTCATAAGTAACTTAATTTATCAAACATTTTATTAATAAAAAGCTGCTTAATTGACTCGAGCAGTAAGTTAAACTTTATTCAAGGGATCAGGGAACAAAACTGTCCCGTTTTATAATGAGTCTATTTAGTTTTATTTGAATACTGATATTTTATCATTATTTCTGAATCAAGCCAGAAACATATGAACGAGCTTTTAGGGTATTACAGTTCATACTAATTACGAAACGAGTGATCGGGATCGCTATATTAATACTAATATACAATACCTGTGGTATGGATTTAGTTTTGAAAATATTATCTTTGTCAAAGTATACGTATAATTTTAGAATCGCCAATTGCTCCCACTTATTATACTCGGTAAATAGTATGGCTTCATATTGATACTTATAAGAGCATATGTTGTAATAATGCTCTTTACTTATACTAAACTACGTACCTGTACCTGGTGTTTGTTTCTTGACTTTTTAGGAATCTGTCAGAACTTTGCTTGCAGAAAATGCATTTGAACATTTTTGGAAAACAATTAAATCCACTAAATAACGAATATTTCAATTGATTTCATTGAATTTAACTTTGTTTAATCATTGAAATGTATTTTTACATAAATGTTAATGTTAATATAGGGATTTTATTGTAATTCTCCGCAAAATTTAATTATTTTCAAACAGTTTTTCACTATTCGAAATATTCGTTTTATTCGAATAATGACTGTTGTCAAATTCGAATAGTATTTAAGGAGAATAATTCGAATATTCGAATACTCGAATATTCGAATTGCAAACCCTAGTTGTAAGTACTAATAAAATATCCTAATGGAGTATAAATATTATCTGCTTGTAGTTTTAATACGTTTTAAGACATAAACACAAAAAATACTTGACTTCTGTTGCAACAGTCGATCAATTATATTATTGCCGTAAAAATGTAAATATTGTGTACAAAAATATCAACTCTAGGTACCACATTTTACGTATGAAATAAGATAACATATTTATTGCTAATTTTCTGTACGATTACCTAAATAATCATTACCTAAGGAGTCAATAGCAAACGAATCAATATTTAAGCACGTATGAACATTTCAAAACGTTGATACTATAAAGAGTAGGTTATCTACTATTATCAATTGTTAAATTCATGCTTAACATTCATATCAAAATATTTAAAAAGAAATATCGCTATTAAAGGTTTTCTTAAGCTGTAAATTGCAATACTAAATTATCGAATGCCGAACTAGTAAAAGTATCTAATCCGCTGTCGTATACAAAAGTACGTATAAAAATTCGTTTTAGGGCAATTACGTCGATACGTTTGTATCATATGATGACTTGAACTTGATGTGATGTTTACCAGAGTTACGAAATATTATGTAAAACCTATAAATCCTATATATGTATAACCTATAAATCCTATAATTGCATTTCGTAATTAGGACAGCCCTGCAGAAACTGAAAGTATACTGATACTGACAAAAAAGAAGAGACTCAAGTTTGCGAAACAGGTTCGGTCGGTGCTAGCACGGCCGTTGCCTCCGCCCGCCGGCCATAGGGTTACATCGAATTATTACAGACATCGTACAGCTTTGTATCGTTTTTATTAGGGTTCCGTAGCCAAAATGGCAAAAACGGAACCCTTATAGATTCGTCATGTCCGTCTGTCCGTCTGTCACAGCCAATTTACTCGGAAACTATAAATGCTACAGTAACGAAATTTGGTAAGGATATGTGTTGTATGAACCGCTACAGGAATGTGATACTAAATTGTAAAAAAAACCATTGGGGTGGGGCCCTCCATACATGTAACTGAGGGATAGATTTTTTTTTTAGTTGTACATAAGCGTGTGGGGGTATTAATAGAAAGGTCTTTGAAAATGATATGAAGGTTTATACATCACATTTTTATTTAAGCAAATCGTTTTCAAGATATCAGGTCTCAAAGTCTGAAAAATGTGTCCCCCCCCTCTATTTTTTAAACTACGCGATATAAAATTCTGAAAAAAAAATATATCTCCTATAGTTTTTGAGGTAGGTTGATTTAACTGTATTTTTTTAATAATAAATTGATAATGGTACGGAACCCTTTGCGCGCGAGTCCGACTCGCACTTGGCCGGTTTTTATTCCTTTTAATGTTGGGGTGGGGGTTAACTACCCGTTGATTGTCTTTTAAAGTATAGTCATCGTTTTAATGAACACTGGCATGAAGGTTTTATATCCAAATCATAATCAGAAATAGGGAGGTACCGCTCATAAATATGTGACTACGTTCTTATTACACAGAATTAGAGTGCCAGAGTGCACTGACATATTTTGAACATTTTTTGCGTACACTTTATTTTGTTTGTGACTGCACATCGTACAGAATACGAGGAAGACAATTTTTCCCAAACTCAACACTAACGAACGTTGTCTTGAATTTGTCAGAGTCTAATGTTTATCGCCATTTGAAACAATTTTACCAAAACCACGTTTTAAATCGCGGGCGGGCGGGTTCTGACTTCTGAAGGTGCATGCAGGACCAAAAGAGCATTCGCTGTTCTATCCCTCACTCTACGTCTAAATCAACGAATCACGTTTCGTGTAACGATCGAATTTCGTAGAGTAGGGGGGGATAGAACAGCGGAATGCTCTTTTGGTCTGCATGCACCTTTAGCCTTCGGAAAACAATGGTCAACAATATGGGGAGAAACAATATTTTGAACATTGATTGGGGAGGTTTTTTTTTATTGTTGATGGTTCTCGTACTTATTTTCTGTGTTCATGTAAGCTAGCTGGATGGACAAAATTGAGCGCCCGAAACTAAAAATTCGCCCACAAGTCTTAACAGTATTCCATAATCCGGGTGGCAAATATTGCTCATTTAAATAGGATATACCCGCCGTCCCCTTGATTTATGCACCGTTTTACAATTCTGGAAGGATATCCTCGCACTGAGGGCAAGGTTTGCCGTCCCACACGGCCAATCTTCCAATTGAAGCCCAGCAGAACGCGAGTTATTGCTCCAATGAAAAAAAATTGCCGGCTGCCGTCTGCTGGGACGCGTGATAAAGGCCCAGCGCTGTACCTAATATATAACGCCATATTTACTGAGCAATCATTGCTGTATTTGGACTTATTCCATTACATTTTTAACGACAT